>SJJU01002118.1:0-30248 GCA_012932125.1 Conopomorpha cramerella | reverse complement strand
AAAGATGTAGAAATGGATGTATAGTCTATTAAAAATGGCCTATCCATAGACTTAGTTTGAACGACACTTCGTGAGTTTTGACGATACTTTTGATGATACTTTCATAGCGTGATAAGGAAAAAAATAACCTTCTCCTGACTGACCATTTCCTTTGGCAACCAACATGAGGACCGTATAAAAAAATCTCTCTTTATCGGCTCTCCGAGAAACTGTCGTGATATCCACACATGAAACATAGTACATAACTACATAATTATTGGGGTTGATCAATTTGTTCGAAATACATATACTTTTATGGAATTTGTTCTTTCGACGGCCATCCTTTAATCAAACACCCACTTGTATGCAAGTAGTGGACACATTGACACCACCGTCGCAGCACTATGACGCATGATACCTATTGGAGATAAGAATGGCTCTTGACGTTTGTACCCAACTCGAGTGGCAATAAAACGTACTGCGTTTAAGCACCATGGTAGTCGGGTTGGTTGATGCCTGTAATACTATGGCTAAATATGCAGGGTGATACTGAAATAACCTCTTAAGCATTCAATTAAATAATAAATAAATATTTTACAACAACACACACACATTGCCATCCCATATTAAGTAGCTAAAGCGCTTGTGTTATAAAATTCAGACAACGAAATATTTTATTTATTTAAATTCATTTTTTTTTTCTTTACATACTTTAAATAAAACACCCCAACACATCCAACAAGTATTTAAATGCTCATCACCTAAATACCTGTCAGCGATGGGAATCGAACCCACGACCTTACGGAATAGAGTCAGACATGCTGACCACTACACCAACGGGCCCGCCAATTATTTCCGCAGACACTACATACTTACGATTACTACATAACCTGATACCATTTCAACAGGTATGTATGCAAAAAAACATCGACCTCTTCACACACAAAACACAATCAACTCTTCAATATTTTAATGGGGAGAAGGGTTTTTTTTCTTCCGGGGTTTGAAGTAGTTAATAAAATCGATGATTATCTTTTTAAATAAATTTCTAAGTTTGAATCCCTGATTCTACAGTGACAGTTACAACTTTGTAATCTTTCCTATTCTCTGCACAGCGCTTTCGGAAGCACAAGAGGAGCTGCAGGCTCAGTTGCTGACGCGCGGCGTGTGCGAGGGACGCAACTTGCTGCTGGCCGGCGCCGGCTCGCTTGCCCACGAGCTCCACATGATGACTGACGACCAGGTGGGTCTTAGACCTATAGTGTACTTCAGTGGCGTGCCCACCATATAGGCAAAAAGACACTGCCTACCTTAGTATCTTGGTTACCCGACCTAATAATAGAGTTATTGCTAGATCATTTTTTATTGAACTCACGACATAGGCTGACGAAGGTCCTGTGTTTTGTGGGTGAGTAGATATTTCGTAAAGACAAGTTACCTATACATAGGTGTCAATCCTCGGGGATTGCTGCCTACCTTGTCGTGAAAGCCAGTGCACGCCACCGGTGTACTTTATACGCTTCCTCCACTAGGATCCGTCGTTTCTAGTCACTCTCAGTTCATGTATTGTTCCTGAAGTATTCTCCTTACGGCTCATACTTGTATGTCCATGTTCTATACAAACATCCTTAGGTCCATATTCTAAAACAAGAACCAAGCACTATTCAAGTAAAGTGCTTTGTCTAACTCTATTGGCAAGTTTAAAAAAGAGACAAATACGTCTCAAGCATTACATTTGCATTGACTTTCTAAATATGGCCCTAGTCAATTCATGTCATTTTACATTTGTGATGTATAAATGTCTGCAAAAAAGAGTTCATTCATTAATGTCAATGTAGATTTTGAAATTTTGCTTAGCATTGTCTTGTATGAATATAGAAATAGAATGTAAACGTAGCGGCGGAATTTCAAATTCAAATTATTTATTTGCGTTCTACAATGTTAGGTTCTTAAGATAAAGCATGTATGTGATATCATAGGTACATGACAACATTGTGGATCCTGGTTCTAATTTATGAATGTAATTTGGCAGAACTTAGCAAGGTTTTAATAAAGCCAAGACTGAGGTTTTTTTAGAATTCTCACTTGTACGGTAATTTGATTTCTTAGAACGACAACAATTTTAAGAATGTAGATAAGTAGGTTCCCTTTAGGGTAATTATGTAGATTAGCTTTTACATCGCTTGCTTCATATATATAACTTATAATTTTAATTCCTATTTTGGGCTTTTATTTATACATTTACCGCGGTATTCTTAAAATTAGAACAGCGCTAGTGTACCGCTATTGAACGTCTCAAAAGCTTCTCAAATGTATGCTAAATACAGACTAAATGGTGTATGTTGATATACGTCAACTAGTTATTCAACGTTTTAACTTTTAATGAATACCGCGGATATTATTTAAAGTAAATGAGCATTTCATCACAGCTGCTTCGTTTTACATGTTTTGTTTTTTTTTGTGCATTTTGCAGTCCGAAGGCTTCGATTCACAACACAGCATAGAACTGGAAAAGGTACGGAGAGTATAACATCTGCATGCTATTCTTACTTACCTTCTTCCTTTAACATGGAGCATGCTAGCAGTTTATTACTAAATAGTTCACCATTTGATAAACTATAAGTATTAACCATTTTACAATAACACAGTACCTATATGTTAACCTACAACCGTAACTGCTTCTACGTACTTGTACTTAAGATGTAAAGTAAAACGATCGGTGTAGGGGTCTTTATTTTTTAAATAATCATTAAAAAAGATATCATTAAAGTTTTCATAAACATTTTTTAAATCCTTTGTGCCTTTTTCAGTCTATGAACTTCATCTAGCTATTACCTATAGTATATTCTAGTTTATAATTTCTAACATCTTACAACCGTGTGTGCTAAAACCGTCACTTGATACATTTTACCTACTTACCTTACAAAATGTTCTTTACTTTCACACCAGAAACATAGTAAAAAATAAAAAATATTTCTTTTCAGATCCAGAAAGCTTTGAAAGAACAGCAAGACGTGAACGTCCAACTCAGAACGTACATAGACGGTATACTATTGTCTATAGTTGAAAACTACCCTCAATTGCTGGAAGTGAAGTGTCCGAAACCGCCGCCGTCGCCGCCAACGACAACCGATGCTAAGTCATAACAGATAAGTTTTAATTTATGTAATAATACTATTTTTTGTACGGGGAAGACGAATTGGCCAGTCGTAAATAAGAAAAGAAACTTTACTTCTTAATGTGGAACATATTAACGTTTATTTGACAGATCTTGTCCCAGCACCTGTCATTAATGTCAGTCACATTACTTGACATTAGTGACATATATGTGGACGAAACTCTCTCAAATAAACGTCATGGTATATGTAGACCTAGGTGTTTTTAAAAATGGAATGGAGATAATGACCGTCAATTACTTATTATTACCTATAATTTGTATCTGCTTAATTTGAAGGTATTTACAGTAAAACAAAACAATCCGTAGGTTCATAAACGAATTTTTCGTAATTTCCTACGAATTAGATAAAATATTACACTGTAAATAAATACTTTGTACACAGAAAACAAGAAATATTGTAGAACCACTTTACGGAAATATGCATTAACCCTGTTTTTTACCTTATATTTTATGACATACCTACCTAGTTGTTAAAAAAGTTTTCAGCACGTCGTATCTATAGAATGTGGTTTTATTGAATCGATAATGTCTTCCCCTTAGTTTTTAGGTCTGGTACCTACCTAATATTTTATACCTATAGGTGATAGATAATATACACTTTACGGCACGATTCACATCAAACAGAACATTCTATAATATTCAACTAAAATTAATCCGTGAGTAAAGGAAATAAAGATCAAATCTGCATTCACGAAAGCTGACTTTTACACTAAATATGAACTTTAAAGTTGGACGGTCAGAGTACCCTAGGAGGAAAAGAGTTGCGGGTTCGATTAATTACTTTATAATGCCTTAGTGCGAATTAGCAGGCCTAGCGCGCGCCTCAAAGACACGACATAGATCAAAAACTCACTCTGATTGGCTGTTATATCACACTTCGTGCGACTCGGTTTGTTTCGACAAATCACAACCGCGCGTTATATGTCTTGTCACTATTGAAGCGCTGTGCTGGAAGTGCAGGCATTTGTTCCTAGACTTCATCTATTAAAAATAATTTGCAAGTCAGTTCGAGACGTTTCGCAATTTGGGGATGTTGATAAAAACCCACATTCCCCACGGCACCCCCAGGAATCGACCCCCCAGGGGTGTCATGAGGAATAGCTGTTCCTCGGTACACCCCCAAGCTATCGATATGTCCTGCTCTATATTCTGTGCTATGTATAGATCATAGCTATTCGTCATGACACTCCTGGGGGTGCAATCCTGGGGTTGCCATGGGAAATGAACGATAAAAAATAATGAATGGGAAATGGAGCTAATGAACGATAAAAGTAAAGGGTGAGTTCTTAATTTCAGTTAAATATTATAAAACAGTCTCTATTTGGCGTGAATCGTACCCTAACCTAGTACTTAGTATAAAACTGATATTGTACCTATATTATGTGTATAGTTAAGTCATGAAATAATTATGTGCCTACTGTGATAGTTCATCAGAGATATTAGAAAGGAAATTATTGTGCTAATTTTTGGAAATGCCTATGAGAATTAGATTTTTTTAAGAATAAATCTAAAGGGTTCACTACAATTTGTTCTACGGCACATGACGTAATTGATCAACATCAATTTGGCCGTGATTTTTTTTTCTAGAACAAGTGGGAAAGGAAAACTTGTTCTATAGAACAAATTGGACAAACCCATCTAGAGCTATTTTACTTACATACCAATTTGTCCATTATTTTGAAATTATTATTATTTGTTTTACTTTTACTGTACTCTATAATAAAGTAAAAAGAAATTAACTCACGTCTTCACAATGTAAATATTTATTTATTACTTTAATTTCGTTTTAGTTTACATTTTAAACGACTATTTTTAAGTTAAATGTATAAAATGGTAAAAAAAAATGTATTAGTAGGCCAGGCCGTCCATACTAACTTTATACTTAAATAAGTAACTATTTCAAAGATTATGAATTCATTTATGTAATAATCCATACTATTTTATTAAAGGTGTATAGGTGCTGCGTGTAAAAGATCCTTGAACGTCTTAGAAAAGTTGTTCCCGCATTGTCGCCATAGTAAAAGTTATTCGTACTGACGAGCCCAACAACGTTTCTAAGACTTTTGTCCGGGATCCATTTACACGCAGTATAGGATTTAATTATCTCATATTATTTTAGTAATTATTACAATGTTTGTTAACATTTTCTTGGAATATATTAGGTACATACATCGATACATAAACTAATGTCTATAATCCGTAATGCGGTAAGAACCTGTGGAAGTTTACCATCTCCCCTGATGGGGTTTTGTTGGGCAAAATATTATTACGTACCTATTAATTCTGAAAAGCATTTCTCAAACTCAAGTCTACTATAAAGTTACTTATTATGAGTACCTAAACGATAGAGAAAATGTATTTCAAGAGATCGTCAAATTTGAGAAGTTCTGCCATAATACTTCTAATGTACCTCTAGGCAATTATCCGTGAAAGTGTTAACAAAAAAAGACTAAAATAAAGTTGAAGTGTTAAATAGAGAAAGCTGGTCTTAACTGTATTTTTCTATAGGTAATGAACTGATACAAAATGTAATTCCTAAAATATAGATCTAGTAACTAATTATTGCTAACATAAAATTTTAAATTGTGTACCTATTATTTGTATTAAACAGATACCTATTCTTATTGCTTAAACTAGACATAGGTATTTGTACACATTTTTATATACAAATAGTATAAATAGGTATAAAGAGGTAAAAAGAGTTTGTTAGGTTGTTAGACCTACCTCGGGATCTACTTGAGGCTACTTTGATCCAGGGTAACTTTGATCTGATCCAGAAATGTCTGGTCTTTGCTTAATTTCAAACCGACTTTTGATTTTTTAGTAAATAGACCTCTCCTTCGCTATTTCGGTACTCTAAGGAATGCTGTTTTGTTTGTAGTCTGTGTTTCCTGCGCAGTATAGTCTGGAAGATCTTCAATTCACGGGTAAATAGATACCTAATGAATAAGTGTGCTCCATCGTTGACCACATCGCTGATTAACATCAGGCAGGATGGTGGTGAAACGCTTGTTCACTGTGTTTAAATAAAATGCCTAAAATATCTTTTTTGCTTTGAAACAGTTTAGATCAAAGTATCCCCGTGGTCAACGTAACCCAAGTCTATGGTAGGGATTATTTTACCGCCACATTCGTTGAGTGTCGTGGTATTTATCCCGAAATTCCCACGGGAATAAACCGAAAAACCGCCGGTAACATCGCGCGGCACAGTTAATACCTACTTATTAAAGTTTAAGTGAAATTGTACCTATATTTCGTCTATAACAGTCATAAAATAATAACAATGAAATGGTCGTTCAGTCTTTTATTTCTTACTTTTAAAAATAACAACTACACCATTTTTTCACGGCTCCCCTTATAATTTCTTACATTTCCGCGTAGATAAGAGCATTTTTTCTACTTAACAAATTTTGTAAAAATGCACTGGACTAAATCTTAAAAAAATGTGGCTTAATCCGAATATCCAGTAAAATTCCGTCCTGGGTGGATTCTCGGAAATGGCAGCCTGAGTATCCACCCGCCTAGGTTGAACGCCTAAGCAAGGGGAATACTCTGACTGCGATTTCCGATCCTCTAGGGTGGATAAGTATTTGGAATAAGCCAAAAATGTTAGTACCTACATCAAAAACTACGAAAATATTTCTGTACCTAATATAATACGTCAATAAGTACCTACAAAATTGTTGATAAAAAGCCATAAAATATCAGGGCTCATCAGTCGTGAAATGTAGGTTACCACTTAGTATAAAAAATGTATAGGTAATACAAATGGTTACTACTGAGTACGAGTTCTTCCCTACCATACAACGAAATAATTGACCAGTAAGTACAGCACAGGAGATTTTTGGACAGACGTTTTCCACATACCCCTTTTGGAATTTTATAGGGAACTAGCAAACCCGGCGAACTCCGTTTCGCCACCAGATGGGTTCGTTTCGTTTACCCGCTTTTCTGTTGAATTTTTTCCTGAATTTTCTTTGCCAAATTGCTTTTTTATAAACCTCACGGAGCCCGAAACCTTTCCAACGAATGCAAAACCGTGGAAATCGGTTCGTGCGTTCTGGAGTTATAGCGTCAGGGAGGAAAACCCGACTTATTTTTATATAGTAGATAACATGTCTTAGTGTAGTGACGGCGAATAGAATACATACATATGTACACTTCTACACATGTAAAAAAAGAATTCGTGCTTAACAAAGAGCCCGTCGGCTATGTTCGTTTATACTGCTATCTCTTATCAAAGAACCTTCTGCTGAAACGTCAGTGGCTCTCTAACCAGCGAAGGGGTAGGTCGCGTCGAAGCATAAATATACATATATACAGGGTGATGAAAATGAAAAAGGATGTACACCACCCCAGCCCAACTTTTCCCGTCATGGGGGTCGTAAGAGGCGACCGAGGGAACTCTCCAGAGGCCGCTGCCCGTGCTGTGAGTTAAACCACAACACCACTGCGACCGACAACCCGTCTGCCAAGCGTGCAGATTATTGTTATTTACCCGCAAAAGACGGAAATCACTGGGGTGGGAGGCCCTCGACATAGTAATCTTTTTCGTTTTCAACTATCTTTGACAGATTTTTTTTTAGAAAACTTCCCATTATACATATGTATATGATTAACAACCAGGTTTCTATAGAAAAAAATTAACGAAAGAGCGAGTACGAAGACGAATGATCATAGAATAAAGTAGTTGCATCTCTTTCGTTTTCAACTATTTTTGGCAGATTTTTTGTTTAGAAAAATCCTCATTATTTATTTTCAATTTAATCAATAGATAGGTACATAACATTAATAGCATCGCAGGATTTGTGTCTATGTATCTACTGTGTGTCTGAATTGAACGTTTAAAATTTTAAAATGTTCCCGTTTTGCTTAAGAAAACAAATGCTTATAAATAGGTAGGTAAATAAATAGATCCTTTTTCCTGGCGTTTTCCGGTTTCACTTGTTTTGGCAGTTGTCGTGTAACCGTGTAAGGACACTCGATTTTTTCTTTATTTCTACGACGAACCGCACCAGCAAAAACCATTGGCAAATAATTTATTAACTATTCACATCATTTCTAGCTTCGTCTTCGTCAGTCTTCTTAGTGTTTTGCATATTACTCAGCACCTTCTGTACATCTAACCTCAGCATCATGAATTTGGGATCCATGTAGGAGCTCTGAAAGAGAAACGTTAAAATAGGTAGTTAATGCTAATGAATATCTAAGGAGCTGCTGTATTCTGCTCAACTACCTTTAGGAAAATCTTATGTGACATTTAAAATAAGAAACTGGTCTACCACAAGGCTGAAACTTCTCCACTGGGATAATGTAATCTCCTCAAACCTGGTACCAACCTAAATATTATGTATTACACAGAGTGGGTGTGATCAAAGGTTTGATAGGATTTATTTATCCGATCTTTGGAATGGATCAGCAAAATATCAGCTTGAGGCTCTGGAGGTAATAGAGAGACGTGCTAGAAGACTCATAGGTGACGACAAACTGATGCTCGGCTACAAAGCCTAGAGCATCGCCGCAAGGTTGCGAGCCTATCTGTCTTCTATCGGGTGCATTTCGGAGAGTGTACTACGGAGTTGCATACCCCCATCGCGTTTTTACAATAGGACAAGCTGGAGAACGGCAAATCGTCATCCATTCCAGGTGGATTTACCATTTATGCGAACCAAACGGTTTGCTTTAAACTTTCATAGTGCGAACCGACAGGATGTAGAATGACTTGCCGGAGTCTATGTTTCCTGCGCAGTACAGTCTGAAAGTTTTCAAGTCGCGGGTGAATAGGTACCTAATGAACAAGTGTGCTCCATCGTAGAGCACATCGTTGCTTAACATCAGGCAAGTTGGTGGTCAAACGCTTGTTCATAGTGATAAAAGCAACGGGTTATCTTGGACAAAATGAAATCTGGGACTAATACCCCTTTTACATGTCACAATATAACAACTCCATTTTATTTTTTAGTGGCACACGAAGTATCATGAAAAGTGGTAGACCGATTTTTTAGTCAACGGTACCTACGAATATACATACCTACTGTCATACAATAGGTTAGGTTTTCTAGGGTGGATGACCGGAATAATAAATACCCGTTTTCACTAGGTATCTTATAGGGGACCACTTGCCAATTTTAAGGGTTACTTAAGAATATTCTTTTATAGTTCGGTAACCCCTAAGACTGACAACGGGTTCATGAAAACGGGTATACGTCGTTACGGGTTTATCGTAAGTACTACTAGGATCATTAAACTGATATACAGAGTTCTATAATGTAAGCATAAACATGGTTCCACAAATCAAGAAATACCTGTCTAGAAAAAAGAAAGAAATGGCAAGAAATCATATTCCTAGATCATTTATATAGCTCTCCAAAATCCAAAGGATCCCCAAACTGTATACAAAGAAAGGGGTATCACTAGTTCCTAATAATATTCCTAATTCTAAACAGAGTAAAAAGTCTAAACTATACAAGATGTATAAGATACTGATCCTGAGAGTATATCACGTCTATCAAACGGTATTTAATAAAAAGTTATAAATGCGAATAAATAAATATAATGAATCCACCGGAAAACCCTTCCATACCATTCAAATTATTAAGATACTAACTGTCCTGGCAAACTTTGTTTTACCAATATACCTTATAGCCTATATGTATACTATTCTAGTTTATAAGTTAGTTACAATACTGCCAAGTTTCATCAAAATCCGTCCAGTAGGTACTTTCTGCGTGAAAGAAGGACAACATCCATCCATACATGCAGACATCCATCCATACATGCAGACATCCATCCATACATGCAGACATCCATCCAAACTTTCGCATTTATAATATTAGTAGGATAAAAACTATTTTCACTCACGTGGAAAGAGCTATGCCCTTCAATGTCATCGTATCTCCGATTTTCAACATCGTTCTCAAAGTTGTTAGTCATTAAAGTCGCCATTTCAGCTTCCAACTCATTCCTCGCGACATTTTGATTGACATTACTAAAATCCTTTGAGACACCCATAAAAGATCTTGAGATATTATGATTTGGTTCATAGTTCGAGTAAATTGGGACATTTTGCGAGGTTTTACATAAGGAGCAAGGCTGTAACCCTTCTAATTGCTTCCTCTCCGTATGTATATTCAGTCTTTCTCTAGACAGTGCAACTTTTTCTCGAGCTATTTGTTTCTCTCTATTGTTTAGTGACACTACGTGATCCTGCATTATTTTTAGTCGCTCCTCGTATTTCCTCTGCATGATTTCGGCATCAGCAAGTTTCTTATCTGCTTGAGCTTGTCTCTCCATTGATGCCTTCGCTAGTAGGTCTAGATCTCGGCTCCTGAATTTAGGTAAGTATATTTTGTATGTTAATTATTTACTATTTAACAAACTACCCTACTAGCTAACCAGCCGTGTGGTGACGGCGAATAGAATACACGTGTCACCACCCCAGCCCAACTTTTCCCGTCATGGGGGTCGTAAGAGACGACCGAGGGAGCTCTCCAGGGAACGGGCAGCAGCGCTCTCTGTGAGTTAAACCACAACACCACTGCGATCGCCAACCCGCCTGCCAAGCGTGGCGATTACTGGCATTTCACCCCCAAATGACGGATCTATTGGGAGGAGGCTCGCAGAGTGGAAGTTTGTGGCTGAGATGAATCCTACTCGTGTGTTCATAAGTTTTGAGACGAAATAAAAGTTGCATAACTTTTTTAATAATTTACTTATATTTCTAAAATTTCCGTGCACATTAAATAGACACTTATCAACAATAAAATATAATTGTTATTCGAAATGACCGCCCCCGTTTTTAATACAGGCCCTTAGACGATTTGGCCAGTCATCAATTACGGTACGAATCTTTTCCAGCGGAATTAGCTTTGCTTCTCGGACAAGGGCTCGCTTCAATGACTCCAAGTTTGGGTGGGGCTTTCGGCAGGCCCTGAGCTCTAATTCCGTCCATAAAGAATAATCAAGCGGGTTGAGGTCGGGACTGGAGGAGGGCCATTCGTCCGCCGCGATGACGGCCGGAACATTTTCTCGCAACCAAGCTTGGGTGGATTTTGCCTTATGGGATGGCGCCGAGTCTTGCTGGAAAACCCAATCTTTATTGTGAAATAAAGTATGAGACAGGGGTTTCACGACAGACTCTAAGATGTCACTTTGGTAATTCTTGGCTTTCACCTTGACGCCTTTTTGGCAGAAATGGAGTGGAGTGACACTTTCGTACGAAACTCCCCACCATACCATCACACTGGCCGGATGATGAGACCGCGAGACATTCCGTGCTGAAGCTGGAACATCCTTGCTACTTTTGGCATACACTTTATTATTTTGTCGATTGAACTTTTCTTCGACAGTAAAGATTTTTTCATCGGTGAAGAGTATCTTCCTCGCATCGTGTCTCTTAAGCAGTATTGGACAACGTTCGCGTCGCAATTTACGAAGGCGATCGTTTAAAAAGTGAACTTTCCTACGGCTATACGGCTTTACCTTCAGATCATATTTCAGTATTCTGTTCACTGAAACGCGCGAAATATTAGTCTGCAGAGCGAGTTTCTTCTGAGTGCGACATGGATTTCGGCGAAGTCTCTCTCTGATGTATTTGATGTTCGCAGGCGTCCTCACAGAGCGTGGCCGACCACTTCTTTCACGATCTTGCAAATAACTTGTCTCCTTGTATCGTTTAATAGTGTAATACACGAAGTTACGGCTCACTCCAAAAGTTTTCATCTCACGGAAAATCTCCATTGGTTTTTTCCTACCTTATGTAGCGAAATAAAGGTCGCACGTAATTCTTTAGTTCCCTCCATCGCGAGAAAATTAAAAGAAATGAATCTGTCAATCATAAAAATTAAAAGTTAACATTCCAAATTCAAAATTGGAAAAAGAAAATATTATCAGCCAGTAACATTTTTTATTTTTTTTTTGAGTACAAAGTTTGTCTCAAAACTTATGAACACACGAGGTATAGAGGTGTTGCACTAACACAACGGTGAAAATCTCCTAACTCAGTTTCTTCAATTTGATCAAATCTGTAAATGGCTAAACAATCGCCATCAGCCATTCATAGATTTGATCAAATCTTTTTATTGCTTGTCAAATTTATTACATTTCAAGAAACTGAGGGTAAGTAGGTAGTTAAAACATGAAGTAAGTAACATAAGTAGGTAACACTAGTCATTGCCGGTAAGTCTCAAGGCAAAAGTAGAAGCATCCTGTCAAATTTCCGTAGACCACTTTACTTTTTTGTTACGGATTCAATAAGTTGTTCGATCTTTGACAATCGTCGGTTTATATGTTCGGAGTGAAAAATCGTGCTTCATACTTAGCTGTTATCCTTTGTTCTTCCATGTGCATTTGCTGCTTTTCCAAACTTAATTTAGATTTTTCTTCGTATACTTCCTCAAGTTGCATTTGCAATTCTGCTTTCATTTTCTGAAATTAATTTATAATAAGTATCTCAATTTAATAAGTATAAATTTATTCATAATATTTATCGACCATCCTACTACCATATTTTTACTATTCTACTACAGTACCGAAGTAAACCCCTCACTTCTTACCTCAAGATCTTGTTTCAAATTTTGCGCAGAAGACTTTTCTTTGGATGCCGCTAAACTATCTTTTTGCGCTTTAGTCTTTTCTTCTTCGATTCTTTTTATTTTTTCTTGGTACTCTTTCTCAATTTCTTCTCTGATTGCCTATAACCATAATCAAATATAACTTTGATGAATTAAACAATCATTGATCTTATTCTAACTGATCACCACTGAGGTATCTCGATTTCTTACGACATTTAAAACTATCAACCAATATGTAGGTACCTTTATTTCCTCGTCTTGCTTTTTCAGAAGATTTTTTGCAAATTCGGTTTGTTTAGCGAAAGTTGCCTTCTCAAATTCAAACTCCATCCTCTTCTGTTTCATCGTTGCGGATTCCTCTTCCATCAACTATAACAAATTTTAATATAATGTCAACAGATTTTAAGTTTTAATACGCGGAATATGGTCATTGCGAAAAAATCTTACCGCTGTTATTTGTTTTAGTCTACCCTCTAACGACTTCATAACATCTCTGCTATCGGTCTTTTCTAGCTCAAATATTTCCCTCTCCTTTTTAAGTCGTTCAGATAATTCAGTTAATTGTCTGTCTCGCGCTTGCAAACTGACTTCGATGTCCCGATTGCTTGTTTCAGAAATCTTATTGACCTTCTCCAGTAGCTCGCCACAGTATTTTTTACTTTCTTTGACTTCAGCGACGAGTTCCACCAGGTTTCCGGAGAATGTTGCGGAATCTTTTATTAGGGTTTGCTCATTTTGTACTGCATTTCTGAAATAGATAATAGATGCAATTGTTTCTTATTTATTTTCGACATTATTTGACGGTACATAACTGTGTTTAATGTTAATCGGACAGTATCTCATTCCTGTTTATGTTATATTATGCATGGAAAGTATAACATTCACGACAACAATTAAAACTATCTGTCAAATAAAATTCGTGCTAAATTTCTCATAGCGCTTGAAAAAGGCTCACTGTTTTGTACTTGTCGAGGACAAGTTCAAATGACAGAAAAAGACAAAACAATGGGTAAGACATACATTATACTTATAACTTTTTTTGTAAGTAAAGCAAATCGAAATACTAAAATTAGACCCACTTAATATTCTCCATGAGGGCAACATGATGTTCCTGTAACATCTTAATATTGTCCATGTGTTGTTCCCTCAACATTTCATTCTCATGTTTGTGACGAACTGAAAGATCTTGTAGATTGTCTTCAGTAAGCTTCCTGTACAAATGATGATGTTCCTCCAACCATGAAAACTTCTCTGTGTAAAATTTTGTTATTTTATCACTCTCTTCTTTCATTCTCTCTTCAGCTTGGTGCAAGGACACTTCTACAAATGCCAATTGTCTCCTGGAAAAAAATTTAGTATTTGTTATATAGATATAGTTATTGATTATTTTTTTACTTAAATTCGCCAATATCATGGTTATATAACAAATAATAAAATGATTTGCAAAGTTACCTGTAAGACGTTTCCATTAGATCTATTTCTTTGTCATGATTTTCTTGCAAGGACTGAACCAGTTGCAACAGTTGCTTTTTCTCTTTCGAATGAGGAGTATCTTTAGTTTCCCCTCTATCATCATTATGATGTTCGGCTGATTCTTCGTCATCAACTTCTTTTACAGGAGCTAACATTGCCTAGAAATCCAATTTTACATATACCAATTAAGGGTCCAAAGGGGTGTCATGTCAAAATCACGATCAAACATAACTACGATCTTCGATTCATAATTAAAAAAATTACACCAAAAGCTAAAGCTTTTGATAACTGTGAACATCGAGTACTTGGATAAGTTGCGTATTTTTGTCAGAAAACAAAATGCTCTTGAAAAGACCCTTAAATTTAGAGAAATTGTAAACTTGAGCATTAAGCAGCAGCAGTCATTATTTATCGGTAAAAATGATGTTACCTATTAGGCGGTTACCAATTACCTACGTTAATAGTTGTTTACTAATCTAAGTCAGCAAAATTCCGTCACCGTCAGTACCTACGTACAACGATACCGCCACCAACAGGAGAAAGGGCTCAACTTTTCGCCTTTGGCTAAGAATAATGATCCTTAGCGGTCCTGAACCTCAGGCAGTAATTAAGCATATATTCCCACGAAAATGTGTTGTTATTCCTTTTCTTTGTATGACGGCAAAATAAACGTCAATCGGTACCTTGATCCTCTGAGTAATCCGCTCCTGATGTGCGGCGATGACGTCCTGCATCTGCCGCCTCTGCTCAGCTTGGCGACTCAGCAACGCCTCCACCTGCTGCCGACTGGCACGTGCCACCTCGCGGTGCACGCGGGCCGTCTCTTCTTGGCGTTCTTCACATTGAAGTAACAAAAACAATTTGCTCTAAATGAGAGTCGTAACCTCTAAGTACCTTAGAACATAGGTACCTTCTGAACAAGTGTGCTCCATCGTAGACCACATCGCTGCTTAACATCAGGCAGGATGGTGATCAAACGCTTGTTCATAGTGATAAAAAAAAGTAACGTAGGTGGATATACCTACGACAAGCCCTACATAGTATTTTAAGTGTGTATCTATCTAGGCACCTGTGTTTCTATCTAGGCACCCACAAGGACCCTTCGGTCACATTTAGCACAATAAGGACATGCCAAACGTGTCTTCAGTTACAAGTTTCTAGCTCATAGCCTGAACTAATCTATATAAATCTCCAAATCCCGTAGTCGGATCCTAAGATATGCCAGGAAGGATGGCAACTAATGCATTCTATAAACAACCCAGATCCGCATGTGATCTATATTACTACTTACGTTGCATAGCTGCGAGTTTCTCCTCCTGAGCTTTCAGTTGCATCGCAACCATTAGTTGTGATTCCTGTTGCTGGAAACACAACGCGGCGCCTTCTGCAGTGATGTCTTCTTTTATTCCACTCTGTATTTGAAGGTTTTGGTATGTTGGTATTGACATCTGCGCATTATTATCTAAGATCCCTGGACCCTGAAACTCAGTAGCTGTGATTACAGTTTGTTCTATCTGCTTCTCTGGTTTTTCATCTACAGGGGCTGGTTTCTTTGTCTTTTTTTTAGTGGTGTCACCAGCCAACCACGCTGGCATGCCAGGATCGTCTGTAATATCCTCATCTTCCTCCTTAAAGAGTCCAAGCCAATCGTCACTAGATTTTTTACTTGTAGGTTTCTTTTCATCGGTTTTTGGTGGTTTGAGATCCTCTTTAGGTGGCCTTTCCTTAGGTTTAGTAAAAGATGGCCTAGACTCAATATTGGTAGATTTCGTGTCGGCCGCTAGAATCTTATCTGATGTTACTAGCTTCTGAGCAGATACAAAACCTTTAGAAGATACAGTTTCACCCAAAATATCATCCAATAACGACTGAGAACTTTTTCCTCTTTCTAATGGTTTCTTTCCATCCTTTTTTGATCCAACAAATTCATCGAGAAAATCTAATTTGTCGTTCGTAGTTGCAGTTTTCTCAGGTATTTTACCTTTATCCAAAGCCTTTGGTACGTCCTTTTCAATCTCATCAACAGTATCTTTGGATAGAGACCGTCTAAATGGGGTCGGAGTTTTTTGTTTTGTTATCGGAAATTCTTTATTTGTGTTGCTATCAGTAAGATCGAATAGCGAATTTTTCCTTTCCAAAACATTACTGTCCGGTTTACCTTTTTTCTCTTCGCCCAAATCGAACAAATCATTTTTCTTCTGAACAGTTGTAACACTTTTTGCGGTTGGCTTCTTTTTTCCTAAAATATCATCGTCGAAGAAACTATCGTCGCTTCCATCACTAAGAATATCCGCTAAAGGATCATCTAAGTTAAAACTCATCTTACAACAAAAGGTTAAATTACGATAAAATTCACATTCAGCTGCCACCCAGCAAGCAAAATCAAGCAAAACTTTTATTTGTTTACAAAGTTAGCGCCATAGAAACAAATCCGGAAACTATTTTTTTTTTAATTTCAGGTATTCAGATATCTTTGAGCCAACTAACAAATGTCTAAAACAGATGGAAATAGAGCAAAAACGGAACGCAGAGCCAGCAACAACAAAAAGTTGTTGCTTCATTCTTGACATGTCAACTGCTCTCGCATAATTTTAGATTTTCAAAACATAGGCAGGTTTAATTTAATCACACAAAATTAAATAGCTAACATCTTTATAAAGATGGACTGCTTAGGTATGTAATCCAACTGACTAAACTTCTGAACCAGTGTCTCAATTCCTGAACTTTATGATCGACGAGCCGTGGATCTTTTGTTCTTTATTTTTGCTATATCACTGTTTACTTGTTTCCCAGCTGCTGAAAAGGGTGACTCGACTGAAAACCGCGACCCAAACTCGTTAATCGCGAACGGCTCTACAAAGACTGCATTAGAAAACAAAACAGAACTAAATGATATCAGTAAGACACACATGGAAACTCCCCCAGAGAGTGCGGGCTGTTCTAATGAAAACATCACCGAATCTGATGATGTCTGCGAGATACCTGAACAAGTGGAGTTCACGGTCGTATTCAGCAAGGAAAAGCACAATATCACATTTCCCTATGACTCCACAATTTTAGGTCTGAAAGAGCATTTAGAGAGGATATGTGGTGTGCCGTCTTCAGCTCAAAAGTTACTGATAAAAGGTATGGCACGAGATGACATGACGCTAAGGCAAGCTGGCGTCGTTAAAGGTGGAAAAGTGATGCTTGTCGGATCCAAAATCAATGATATTCTAGCTGTGAAATCTGTGACAAAGGTAGGTGATAGTGTGGTTTTGTCTCTAGGTATTTACGTTTAGTACATTATACAAAGGCATATGATTGGCTGGAGCCCAGTGCTTGTAGCCCTCATATCACTTAAAACAAAGCAGCCCTCATATCATTTCATGTGAAAAAGAAAGGACCCTTTTCATTGTAAAATATTTCACATACAAGATACTTTTGCATGCTTGCACTTGTAACTCACCATAGATGGGTTCATTCTCTAGCACAACCTTCAGTGATTACAAGAAATTATTAAAGTGAGTTAAACTATTATTGGCTTTACTCTATGGTTTTTCACATAATAGCCATGTTGGCAACATCAAAACAAATGGGGACCCTGGGTTATGCTGTTCGAGCAGGTTGGAAAAACAGGTTAAACTCTTAAGCAGAAGAACTAACCACATTGGCATTGTTCAGAAACTTACTTACATGGTATCACACATTTGTTGATTTAATATTTTTATTGTATTACAGTACTCTTTAGTACGTATTTAGAGATTTTTCATACCAATAATCTTCTGACTAACAACTTTTCTTTGATGATGATGGTGGTGATTTCTGTTACCTTATGTTTACAGGAAGATATTGATGAGAAGGCAAGTGGCTCAAGTAAAACGAATAAAGAGCCACTGTGTATGCAGAAAATCCATCGTAAAGTTCTTGATAAAGGCATCCCGCCTGATGTAATGCCGGGTGTCAAATCTTTCAAGGTAATGTTTTAATTACACTTTTAAGTGATTGTTTTAAATAAATTAGTTTTCTCAAGATAAAATTATGGCCATTTTTATTATAAACTAGCTGACACGGCAAACATTATTTTGTCAATACTATACTAGGCGAATGGAATACATATGTCACCAGTGCAACTTCTCCCGCTGCGGGGGTCAAGGTGGGGCGACAGTGGGAACTCAGGACGGGTAGCAGTGCTCTCTGTGAGTTAAACCACAAAACCGCTGCAATCGCCAACTCGCCTGCCAATTTGGCGATTGTTGATATTTCTCTAAAAATCTCCATAGAAATCATTAGGGAAGGCCCTCCTCCAGCAGTAAAAGTCATGTGGCTCTTGATGATAAAGATGGGAGGTTACAGATTGGAACCGACAATACTGGGCATGTACCAATGCAATGGCTCATAAAGGTGTGTGAAGGGTTCATAACATGTGATGAGTGATGAGCTCAAAATCTGTTACATTGTGTAAAGAAGGAAACTTGAAATTTTATTTGTTTGTACCTATGCAATAATGCTTGCTATATTGTATGTTTCACAGGCTCCACTACCTCCTGTACCGTTAAGTGGCATGTTAAATAAGCATGGTGGAAAGGTGCGACTTACATTTAAAAAGGATCAAGATCAGCTATGGATTGGTACCAGGGAACGGACTGAAAAACTTGCCATGTCTTCTATCAAAGGTATGAAATGAATGAATTAGCTTTAAATACACTTGAAACCATAAAAACTTGGACACACATATAAATATGTCTCGATAATGAAATGATAGCTCAGTAAAATAGGAGAATGGAACTCAATCCTCTACGTTCCTGACCCAATTTTATATACTCACTACATTTATCAACATTAGTTTTAGCTTTACCAACAAGCCATTTTTTTTTTCATGAATACCGTCCATGTTTCGTTCTTTATTTGCAGTTCCAGGTGACCAAATACGTTATTGGACTCAAGTGTTTTTGTAGTCCTTGTAAACTTTAGGTAATAGCTAAAAGTTTATGCCTTTGGGAAGCCTTAAACACTATCTGCCTGGCAAAATACAATAAATTAAACAAAAGACAATTAATTATATACAAAGGGAGATGGTGTCATTCCAAAGTCTAAGCAATACTGTGGAACAAACGTGTCCAGTCTATTGAATAATTGTAATATTGGAAATGAGTATAGTAATCTCCTTTTTTTTTATAAAATTGTTGGAGGAGTGAAAAGTTGAGTTTGGCTAAAAATATTTCTGTACCAATTTTGTTAGATACTAATTAATTGAATTTACTTTCTCAGGTATAACATCAGAACCAATCAAGGATCATGAAGAATATCACATTATGGTAAGATTATTTATTACTTTTAGTGTTTGATGTCTACTTATGCTGAACCGCCGCTTCCTAATACTATTTATCACAAAAAACAACTCCTTAGTAATAATTTTCTTTTTCATTAAGGGGGAAGGTGTGGTGTAGTATTAAGCATATTTAGTAGGTACATTACATAAGTTATCGTATAATAAACCTTTAGTCTGAGCCGAACCTGTCTTTTATTGACGCCTAGTGCCACACACCACAGTGCAGTGACCATGTCCAATTAACAAATAATTCCCAATAATAATGTATTATGTGTAATGTAATTCATCTAAAAAAATGTAATAATATTGAGGAGTAACATTACGAAGTTTGGACCGTTGACATTTTCGGTTACTTTGAATCATGGGGATATTTTGATCAAAATTTTATTCGAAGTGAAAAAGTCTTCATTCCGTATTCTGTTAGAGTAATAATTAAAGATGAAAGAGTATAAATAAAATATCGAGAATCTGCTTTAAATTAAGCATAGAACAGATATTTGTGCATCAGATCAATTTACCCCGTGGATCAAAGTAGGCCCAAGTTAGTAATAAGTGGCCATTCCTTACAAGTAGACGTCAAACGTCGAATGTGATTAATGCTATAAATAAAAATATTATATCGTGATAGATTATACTTCACTATGCTGACCCCGCAAACTATTTTGCCAATTTACATTACTAACAGTGTTTCTCTGCTAATATGTTATGTATATTACACATACAAACCTTCCCCAAGAATCACTCAATACTCAATAATTTATTGCTTTTCCACTCTATCTACTAAAGAAAACAGCATCATAGTCCATTGCATATTTCTAAAGCACACATAGGGACAGACAATGGGAGGCCACTTTGTATTGATTTTCCTGTTTTGTTTTATCAGGGTATCCAGCTGGGGCCGACGGAAGCGTCCCGATATTGGATCTACTGGGTGCCAGCGCAGTATATCGAGTCAATCCATGAAGCAGTGTTTGGTGCTTGGCAATTCTTCTAAATGGGAGCTGTCAAAAAGTCTTAACAATTCAGAAATATTTCGGGTTGTTGCAATTCCCTGTCCTCCGGTTGGAAAAAAACATTATCTTTTTTTTTGTGATAAAAAAAAACAATATTTTTGTGTCAATTACAAATAATTGTCCACAGAATCTGGCACTACTTCTGGTCAAGTTGTATAAAAAAAATATAATATTTACTTATTAATATATTTTTATTGTAAGTTGGCAATGCATTAATGTGTTTTACCTATTTCAAGTCAGTGGCTAACTTTTTATTAGTTACAAAAAAAATGTTTTATGATAAATTTTATATTTGAGAATGTGTGATTCTCTTTTGATGGTGTCACTCAATTTCCCAACTGATCTCTTAATGTGTGAATCTACAATTATCATGTATTTTATTGAGTACAGAACCCTGCACTGGGTGGCTTCCACTACATACCTATCTCTATCAATAACTTACTTGTTTTTACTATAATATTACTTACTATTCCGGATGAACACCAATATTTTTATTGCGGTTTTCAAAGTGGAACTATAAGCCACAAAAATTAAAATTATTATCTTTGATAATTTACTTAATGTTTATAATCCTGTTGGCAGTCTTAGTAGTTTAGTTAATTTGCTCTGTTGTTAAACAAAATTGAATCTTTATGTACACAGAATAAGGTTAAAAAGTTATTTTATTATTTTCCCTACTGTGACAGGTCCAAATGAACTTAGTGAACTATCAGCACTGCTTACCCCTCTTTTGATTATTTTTTTGTGGTAGGTTAAAGATGAATTGTGAAACCAAAAAGGATATAGGTATTTAGAAATAATGGACTCTCCGCAATAGCATGTGTGTAATTTCAGTTATACAAACAATATTTTACATCCAAACGTTCGCATTTATATAGTATTAATAGTAAAAATCATCAGACAAAATAAATATTGAGACCAGACTATTGGGACATGGTATATCTATGAAAGTAATGTGATTGCTACAGTTATTGGTCGGTCTAGGGTAACTGGCCATGTGAACTCTGTGGCGAAAGTAATAAACACTATTTTTCGTTAAACATTATGGTCAATAACAAGCATAAAGTGCCAAATAGTTATTACAATCTACCCTATATAACTATGTTTTGTACCGGGTAATAAAACTCATGAACTAATGGCGCTAGTCTCGCTCGACACAAAAAGTACGATTTTGGGTCAAACGTACGCAGCGCCATCTGTATTCAGCTTCGCGTTTATCAGAATACCAAAAATGTAACTCAGTGCCCATATATTTTTTTTTAATCAAACTATTAAAGGAATCCACCCCATATTGTGAATTTGTCAAGCAGTAGGTACTATACTCAATACAATAATACTTATTGTCAATAAATAAAACTATTGTATATGTGCATTTTTATTTTTTTTAATTGTAGAATAAATCCAAAATGCATTCATAAATAAAAAAAAATATAAGTAATAAGAATAGAAAGATAAAAGTCATAAACATAACACCTAATTTTATTAGAAATTTTGGCAAGAACAGTTCAACTACTTAAATAGGTACATTTATTCGAATAGAATGTTTAATGGCACTAAAAATAGATCCTATTTTGGCATTGAGATATGTGTTCATACACAAATAAAAGGAAATTTGTACTAAATATTACACTTTTGTCTTAAAACTATGTTGGTAGTCAGCCGTACTCTGATTGCACTGTTAGTGAAAATACACCTTTAGGTATTTTCGTTGAGTGATACCAAATTCTTGTGTCCATTATAACTGAAAAGAAATTATGTTCAGATTAGTATTCATATTGGTTGTGTGTACTTGGATGTGCAAATGGAACGTTGTAGGTTTCCGGCTGGCTGTAGGTACTAGGTGGCTACCGAATATCTATTATTCCACATATCTACCATAGAAAATCCACCCCAGGGTGGATAGTGGGAAAACACGCGTCCAAGAATCCACCTCGTCAAATAAAATATTTTTTTAATAGTATGGCAGGGTGGATAATAGAGCGCACATTTTCGAATATCTACCCTAGAGTACATTTTCCAGGGTGGATAGTCGGAATAATAATACTAGGTGTGTACCAATGGGCCTCTTTCAGTGTTTGTACACTACGCAACACGCATACGGTAGAGGACAACATCGTGATGAAACCCACATACCACAAGCAACCTCAATCCATGTCACATTGGATTAAATATGCATTATGATTAATATACCATGGGTGTGCATGAACTTAGCAAGTGCTCCTGCCTACACTTCTTTACAGTATACTTTTGTATTTCTACAAAATATGTCCAGCCATACCATTAGAGATCATGGTATGTTCAGTGGACACACAGTAAGATCTCCTAAGATTCACAGATGTTGGGAAGCAAAAAGAGAAGAATACAAAAATCAACAGGGTATCTTTTCCAGCTGCTTAGTACCACTTCAATCATGTTAGCCCACTGCTGGAGACTTAATACCACTTAAAAGCTGCTGCAAGAGGTGAGAGGCCTTTGCCCTGGGGGCCAAGTCTACTATAATATTGCAGGTGCATTGTAGCGGTAAACGATGATCATCGCAATATTACTATGGATGATAGTGAAATGAGTTTATACACACATCAAAAGTGCCCAGGGATCAAGAACATTTTTGGCTCTAAAAAAAAAGACTAATTTATTTAAATCAAATCTAATCTTCTGGATTGGTCTCCTACCTAATTCCCCATGCCTGCATCAATGACTTATCACCACATTTTGAATAAATTATGAATGAATTCAGTTTTGTAAAATATATTCTTGATGGCAATCTTCTAAAATGTACTTGATCCCTAGACACTTGATGTGTGTAGTTGGTTACAGCAACTACTATTACTACTCGGGCAAAGGAAGCAGGAAGAAATGACACTTCTGAGACGAGTCTATGCTTGCACACCAAACGTAATGCACTGGCATACAAAAGGCAAATAATAATACATACCAACATCTCCAGCCTCAACGTAAAAGTCAAACTTTTGGCACTGAAGATCACATTCGGGCACGGGTGCCACCAGCCACACCTTGTTGCCCTGCACCTGCCCCTGCCACATCAGTCTTGAAATGTAATCTAACTGAAAACGAGAAATAAACAATTTTTAGTAAAATTATTGATTTCATTTTTGTACATTTCTATTAATGCCATCATACAAACATATTATTTTCATGGGAATATGTGTTTATTTACATACTGAAGTGGCAAGCTGAATGCTTATCTTTTATACCCATTTTAAATTTTTAATATGTACCTGTTTTAAACTTTTAATACCATACATGTGTTGTGGTTGCGAGCTGACTGACACATGTAACTGTGTCGAAACGTCAGGGAAATAACGAAGGTAAGCTAGCTGAGTGCTTGTCTTTTACCATGTTACTGCATATCAGGGTAAATCTGGATTCAAACTGTCAAATTAGTAGCAAAAGTGACAGTTTGGATCCAGAAGTACATTGTTTTACATATATTTTGGTGGAAAAGAGACAGACTGACTACACAGCTTGCAAGTCTAGTGTTTGGTCTGAGATTTGCCAAATCTACATCCTCATATTATATGGACTTACATGCATAACAGCTCCCATCTCGTAGCCAAAGAATATGTTTTCTGTTGCTGGCAGCTCTGCATCCAGAGGTAGGAAGTTTGGTGTGTCATAATATCTCCTCACTTTGGACAATATATCCGGATGACAATTGCCCCTGTTGAACAAAACAATACTAGTAGGTACATACCAAATGATGAAGAAGTCATCCTCCGCCGTCCTCCATCATTTCATAGACCGTATCGCTGCTTAAAATCAGGCAGGATGGTGGGCCAAGACTTCTTTACCATGGTTTAAAAAAAAACTAAATGTCTTTAATAAATTCCTCTGCCTACCCAACTTTGGGATTAATAGAAGTGTACTTATTTTTTACTTTGAAGAAAAATTATAGCTACCAAAACCACAGTCTACCCCACTTTAGTTGGAATTTCAGTATAAATTACAGCCTGTCATTAAAATGTATAAGCTATATTGTAAAATTGCATTCAAAACTGTACAGTTGTTTTGGGACGTAATAAGTACACATCCATTCAAACTAGCTTTCCCATCTAGTAGAAGGAATGCAGTTCCAGTACTATACCCATTACTTACACCTACTGTAACACCACAATTTGTCCTTTTCCTGTGGGAATTTCGAGATAAATTATAGCCAAGGAGGTCACCTAACTCCATACCTAAATAAATAATTTTATTAAATGTGGTCTAGCTATTTAGATGTGAAGAAGTAACAAACATAAGCACACACAACATTCGCCTTTATATATGTATAGCCAGATACTTACCATCCCACATACCACGGCTCATTCCCCTGGTCATTTCTAGCCCTCTCTGCTGGCATATTGAACACTTCTTTTAATGAAAACAGATTAGTTTTAAAATTGAGAAACTGACATCCATCTTCCAAACTTTCATAACTTTCTGCCGTTTCCTCATAGAGATGTTTAAACATATTAAAACTGAATTCTTTTGAAGCTTTCCAATGTCCTATTGCATTTTTCACTATTATTGGTCCAGGAGAGTAAGCATGTTCCTGGAAAAAATGAATTGTGTGTGATATTTAAAACTAATTACAATTTAAATGTTTTATTAGTACAAACACATGCGAGTGTTTCATTAAAATACTATCTGATTACATTATAGATATATCTAGGGTTCTATTTATGTTTTCATACCTGAAAGGACGTTCGATTAATATTCCTGAGAATAATCGGCTTATTAACATTTTTGCAATAGCCACAGTCTGCTAACGGCCTGGTAGCCTCCCATATCAAAAAGTTATTGGGTAATAGACACCGCGTAGTCAAAAAACTATTCAATACATTTCCACTTACAACAAAGCTCATAAATAATATCACAACAAACAAAATTAGTCCCCTTCGAGAGCCCTTGTCAGAATCATTGTCGATATTACATACTCTGTTAAAATTTGCTACGAAGTTTTGTAAATCATGTTGGAAAGCCTGTCTTTGTAAACTTTTTAGGCGTCTCCTAAGATTCTTTTTTGTATCCTTCCGACTCATTATAACATTTATTATTTACCATATTTTAAACTTTTTTCTTATCTTATCATCAAATGTAAAAACAATCACAAAAACAGATACCTACAATGGGTGGGCAATGGGACAAGCGGTAGATTGTCAAATATGAATGATGTCAATGTGTCATCACTGTCAGTAATTTACCGGAAACGGAAATGAATTTGAAGAATTTAGTCAACCGGAAGTTATTTAACGGCCCGCATACATGTAATGGAGCATAACATACTTTATTTCTCGGATGTAATCGGTTCTTGTCTATGGATTCTGTCTGACTGACGCTGTTTATCTGTCAAAATAACGTCATGTTATCAACGGACAGGCGATATTCGCGGTCTTAGTTTTATCTTTATTTTATATAAAATGCCTCCTAAAAAGCGCGATAAAGAAAATGAAACCTCAAAACATAACAAGATTGATCACTTGCAAGCAGACCATGAATTATTTCTACAAGCTTTCGAAAGTAATTATTCAACTTTCATTGTATATTATTGTGTCAATGATAAAATGTGGTAATATTTATTCAAATGACTGTGCTTATTGTTTCAGAACCCACACAAATATATAGGTTTTTACGTACTCGTAACATGCTATCTGTAAGTAATATATCACCTTTCACCAAGGAATATCAACTATATCTCTAACCTAGTGTCTACCACCCAATACTCATCTATCTTTTACTTTACAGCCTATATTCCTGAACAGAACTCTGTCATATATGAAGCGACGGATGTCTAGGAGTAATAAAAGTAGAATAGGCTTCAAAGTGAATAGTTTGTTAGACAAGATTACTCAGAAGAAAAGTACTGAAGTTCAGCCCAACAGCCTGGGTGGTTACATGACTCTCACCTTCCTGGGGTTCTATGATAAGAATCTGAATGATAGTAAAGATTACCAAGTCAAAGTGGAAACTCTACTACTGAAGATATGTCACAAAAAACGAAAAGAAAGTTCCTCTGCAATTGTGGAAGTATCAGTGAGTATAATGCATATTTATTATTATTAATAACCCTCAAATTTGTACACTACTGAGATTACACTACAGAATAGGCAAGTCTTCCATCAGTGAAGACTGGGCTAGGTTCTGAGGGGCTAGCATTTATTCTTGAATACTACAAATGAACAAACTAAAGATGATAATGTCTTAAATGCTGGAAATTGTGTGTCATAATGAGCATCACATTCCATAAATAAGGAAAATCATACAATTAAATTGTAAGTAACTTATAATTCTATTTAAATCTCAAGGAAGTTTAAATGCTTCAATAACAGTAAAAATAAATATACCACACTTTTTAAACTGCTGTATGTGTAACTACATTATATTTCTAAACTTTGGGATGACTAAATCTACATTTGTGTGTCTATCCCATAGGATACAATAATTATTATTTAGTTCTGGCAAACAAGGTACACAAAGTGGGGGGGCTGTTGAAGTTTGCCCAAATATTAATAAATTTTCACCATAATCTATAGATTAAATTTAATAATATGATATCTAACTCCTATGAGTCTTTCGATGGCTGAATGCCAACAGTGAGTGTCATAGGAAAAGGATCATAAACATTTTATTGCCATTATATCACAAGCTCTTTTCCAAACCACATATTAAGACAAACTAATATTATGACATCATAATAACAATACAAAAATAGATGATTAAAAACAATATACTAAAAAAGATATATATGTAAATGGTTCTGGCACAATGGTAGCTGAAAGTGGATATCTTTAGTTGCATTTCTTTTTTGTCCCAAGAAACATCACACTATTCTCAAATACACATGTTAGTACTTCAGAGAGAAAAGTACATTTTTAAGCAGGTGATCACAAAGTATATTACATTCTAGGTTGGCAGTTGTTCAGTACCACTAAATCCATCGTCATCTGAACCTCCGGCCATGGCATCAGCTGTCAGCATTGCCAGCGACACATTCAGCCCATCACAGGGCCCTAACGTCAAGTCATATATGTTACTCTTGAGAGTCACAGTTACAGCAGCGCCAAACTTACCAAAGGGAAATACTTCTATTACTGAAATGACTAATGGAGATACAGATGGTAAGTGTTTTGCTACATGTTCTCATTTGAGTTTCTTGTATTCCTCAATCTGCAAGTGCAGTGTAGTGGTTGCAGTCAGACTATACTTACTTAAGTCCTAGCATACTTGGGGGGTACATGGGGCTTTGCAGATACATATATCCCTCTGTCCAGCTCTGCTGTCTTTGCCGCACTCCAGTCTATTCCTGCCGCTTTGAGCTTGGAGTCCACCAAATACCAACATGTGTGTGTTGGTCTTCCACATCTCACTATAACCAGTCATTGGACTATAAGCAGTATACAAAGTACCAATAATATGAGTATAACTGCTCAAAGAGAACAGCCACTTGTTTACAATGTTATAGCAACAATAATGTTTCCATGAACTCTGTACAGATAAAAACTAAATTAATATATAATTAATACATCAAACAGAAAAAATTATTATACTATTACAAGAACACAAAAATTAAAACAAAACTACAAATAACAAAAAGCATAAATTAAAAAATTAATAATAATAAAAAACACAACAACAATAACAGTAACTCTGTTATCTATATGAAATATCTCAAAAAAAGAAACACTTTCTATACAGAACCAGCGACCAAACGTATCAAACAATCAACCGACCAAATTAATGCAACTCCGACAATGAATGGAGAAGCAAAATGGAGCAAGCTGTATGGTAGTGAACTTATAGTATATGACAAACATAACCGATGCCTGCTGACCAACGGGGAGTATGACCTGGTGCTGCATGATACAACACCTGAAGGGAGGACCGTAATACCAAAGTCACCGCATAAAGCTCTAATGGCCCAGTGGGAAACTATACCTAGTGTGAGTACCGTTTCTATTTTCTAAATGCAGGCTATGCTAGGGACTGCTTAAGGGGGTTTAGTGCTTTTGTGGGCAACCAGGATTAAATGGTCTTATAATCTTAATAACTATTCCTTGTAGGTATAATGATATACTGTGAGCTACTTTGTGAGCAGATATCCTGAACCGTTTGAGTGGAGAATTTGTGTACACTTTCAGTTTGGATAACAATTTTCAATACACCTCTTCAAATGAAAGGGCCTAAGCATTACTCTTAAAATAAAGTGACATCACTCTTAATCCAACATGGTGGACTTTTTAGCCCATTTAAGTAATATCTTGGTTTTTAAAAAGTTTTCTTAAATTTAATTTATTGCCCATTGCTATTTCGAATTTCTTATGTAATATCCTTTTTAGGATATGCAGGCCGAGTCAAATCCTTTTGACATATTCAAAGTGAGGCCAGTACTTAAGCTGAAACTGAGTTGGAGTCAGGAGCCAACCAACGGTTTAGTGGACAGACCGAAACTCTTCACACCTGCAGCCGAAACAAATGGAACAAAGGAACGCGCGTCCAGTAGCAATTCTAAGGCTAATGAACGAAAAAGTGGTAAGTCTTTATATCCTTTTCAATTTTATAATTTACTTAAGTCCTATGATACCCCAGTGGTACAAAGGGACTTTACAAGATTGCGCCACGCCGTCCTGTCCTCTGCGACTGCTCTGGCATCGCACCAGCTCAAACCTCGCGCTCTCAGCTCGCCGTCGATGGTGCGCCGCCACGTGTGCACCACTGTGTAGGGGCGTCCAAGCCTGCGTCGACCTCCCCCAGGCTGCCATTCGAACGCGATGCTCGCCTTGTTGGATTCCCCTCGTCGGATCATGTGACCAATCCACCGCCATTTGCGTTGTGAAATCTCCTCCCCAATAGGGATTTGACCGCACTGTGCCCATAAGTCCTCGTTCCGCATCGTGTTCGGCCAGAATACGCGGAGGATCGACCTCTGGGATTTATTCCCGAACACGTGTAACTGGTTCGTGAGATCGTTTGTCACTCTCCACATCTCACAGCCGAAGAGTAGAACCGATTTGACGATGGAATTGAAGAGCTGCTTGAGTACTTGAATTAAAATACATATAAATTTTACGCTTTTTAATGCCAAAGCGACAGACACAAGTTAGTTTCTAAGCCATTGTCCGCTGGAATCCACTGCCTCAATCCACAGACGGACTATGAAGTGCTGTTCTACCTCATTGAACTGGTGGATGGGGTGAGCACTGGGGTGTTTTTGTATAATGCACTCTCTGCTCCATCAGTTAATCGAACAGCACTTAGGGAGTTTGGTAAAACCGACCAATGATCCCAGTCCCTAATTGTCTCCTTCTATTTTTTGTTACCGTATTTCTACTGACGCCAAAATGTTACAAACATCAGTAATCAGAGGTGATAAAGACTGTTGAATGTTTTTGTGCATGTTTGGCGGCAGTGATTTGCGTCCATCTTACAATAATTTAATTAACCATTCAAATGAATTCCCACAATCTCCAGTGGAAAAGCTGAAAACGGAGAACGGCGACGAGAAGCGTCAGCAGATAATCTACCAGTTCCTGTACAACAACAACTCGCGCCAGCAGACGGAGGCGTGCGACGACCTGCACTGTCCGTGGTGCTCGCTCGACTGCGGCGCGCTCTACTCGCTACTCAAACACCTCAAGCTATGCCATTCCAGATTCAATTTCACTTATTTTGTGAGTTTATTCATTTATTGTAGAGTATTTTTAGTGTGACATACAATTTAA
>SJJU01002117.1:0-52891 GCA_012932125.1 Conopomorpha cramerella | reverse complement strand
GCAGCGCATATATGTATTTTTTCTTCTTATTTCTATACCGTCTTTAGTTTAATAACTATGTGGGATCCAAGACAGAAGGCTAGGCCCCCCGGGGATCTAGCCCAGTCGTCACTGATTGAGCTCTTGTCTATTCTGGATGCCGCTGTAGATCCTGGCTCTAACAGGAATCACAGTGGTGGGAAAGTGGGTGGGAATATCCCGGATAGACAACAATCAGCAGTTTTCAAAGTTGTTGAACTGTCAATTGACTAGTTGCAGAAACACACTTTAACATGTATATGGATATTTAAATTGAGAGATAAAACATTGACACTTGGCGACTGCAAAAAAGGTTCTATCTCAATTCAATCATATATCCGTTTTTTATGTTTGTTTGCTAATAACTTCATTCTTTAACAGATTTGACGGCCGGTATGTACTAGTGGTCAGACATCTGCCTCTAGGACAATGGTTGCGGGTTTGATTCCCGCCACGGACGTAATGCTTTCAAATTAAAATAATTTTATTGCCTTCATGTGTATGCAATAGGTGTTATTTTGATGGTGTAGTCTCAACATGAAACCCTGCTAGGGCTAGTGATGAGCTGAGACATTTGTTGTGTGAGTCTGGGTGTTTTATTTATCTATGTACTAGCTTTCCACCCATGGCTTCACCCGCGTGGACTTTGGTTATATAGCGGTATAAAGGAATATTTTTGTTTTCCCTCGGGAATATGATTTTTTTTTGGCGTAAAAAGTACCCTGTTATTTAAACCAGACTTCTAACTATATGTCTGCAAAATTTCTAAGCAATCGGTTCAGTAGTTACGGCGTGAAAGTGGAACAAACAAACAAACTCACTTTCCCATTTATAATATTAGTAAGATGTATTTAAGTGTATCAGTCCCTGGCACCCATAGTATAGGGTATCCTAGTTTGGGGTCAGGACAGTGTGTAAAAATGTTCCAGCATATTTATTTATTTTGATGATTGTTTGTTGCAAAGAAGATATATGTCAAAGGTGGTCCCATAATAAGGCAGTTGGGGTTTGATGATGGCAGACCAGATAAACGAAGGGGAACTGTAAAAATTGGTAGAGGCTGTCAACTATTACTGGTTAAAGTCGGTACTATTTTCTTTAAAATTATGTCTGATTTCTTTCAGGGTCGTGGTACAAATACCCATGCATATACCCATTCCGTGGCCGACAGCCATCATGTGTTCCTCAATCTTAATACGCTGAGGTTCTATTGTCTGCCAGACAATTATGAAATTATTGGTGAGTGTTTTTTACATTGAAAATTGAGAGTTGAGATCCTAAGGCACCTTAGGGGTGTAGAGTGCCTTGACAAGATCACACCACACCTACTTGTCCTCAGCATAGCAACTGGACTATGTCTCAATACATCCCTCTCTTATAAAAAATATGTAATATTTATACTATATTTAAGAAAAGCTTGTTAAAATGTCACTCCACCTACTCGATAGTGCATGCAATCTGAATGTGACAGATTGCCTATAGTTGAAGGCTGGAGTTTTGTCTTGGACACTGAACAAATGTGGCTGTCACTATTTGTTTATTCATTTTCATAAAAATAATAATATTTACTCATATCATAATTTCAGATTCTTCATTGAATGACATAAAGTATGTTCTGAACCCGACCTTCACACCGGAACAAATTCACCAATTGGATACAAACACAAAGATGTCGCGAGCTATCGACGGTACAATGTACACACCTGGCATTGTTGGTCTCAATAATATAAAGGCCAATGATTACTGTAATGTTATATTGCAGGTGAGTCACATAAAGCTACACACATTTTACCAATTTTAGATTTAGTTTTGTGGTAATTTCAGTAATGACAACCTTTATAAATAATAATGCAGAAATTCAAAGAAAATATAACTTTGAAGTTTGAAAATAGTTTGTCTCTTTTATATAAATGCGATTAGAGCGGGACAAACATTATTTGAGGAGAAATATGAGCTTTACAGGAGTTCCATAATACAAACATCAAACATCTGACTTTGAGAGATGGGATAACAAAGTCATTCATAGTTAACCTGACTGACATGTCTGTATTATCTAGGGACACTTGAGTAATGAACATTGTTTCAGAATACTTCCAGAGACCATAGGTACCATTACATTATCTATGTTAGGGGCCTGTGCAAGTCCTTCTCTTCATAAGGTGTTGTTAGTAAAATAGAAGACAACAATGGGGAGTGACGGTACCGTACAAGGTATCACGGCGAGATTAATATCTCATATAATCATACAGTCTAGCAATAAGGAAAAACTTAACTTACTTAGAACTTATTAAGTCCTATGGTACCCCAGTCGTGCAATGGGATTATACTAGATGGCGCCACGCCGTCCTGTCCTCTGCGACTCTGGCATCAGACCAGCTCAGTCCCCGCGCTCTCAGCTTGATGTTACCCTCAACTGAAACAACGATCTTATCCCAGTGCTTAGCTCAAGTGACGCCGCTCCGCAACTACTTCCTCCGCGAGGAGAACTACACGTCGGTACGCCGGCCACCCGGCGACTCGTCGTTCCTGCTGGTGCAGCGTTTCGGTGAACTCCTGCGCAAGCTGTGGAACCCGCGCGCGTTCAAAGCGCACGTCTCGCCCCACGAGATGCTCCAGGCCGTTGTGCTCTGGTCGAAGAAACGATTCCAGTTTATAAAGCAGAGTGAGTCGTGTAGTTTTCTTACATACATACACTTCACGCCTGTCTCCCAGAGGGGTAGGCAGAGACTACAGATCTCCATTTGTCACGATCCTGACATACCCCTTTCGCTTCATCTACATTCATACATCTTTTCATACATGACCTCCGACTTTATTCCTTCCGACGTTTTCTTAATGGGGAATTATCGAACTGTTTTTCCAAAATCCACCACAGATGAACATGAACGAATCTAAAAAAAAATCTTTGTCATCAAAAGCTATACCTGCATTATTCCCTTTCGCTGTACCTGAGTCAAGTCAGTACATCACACCATACAACTTGACAGGACAGAAACCAGTGGCGTACACTGGCTTTTACAACAAGGTAGGCAGTAGTCCTCAAGGATTGGCACCTATGTATAGGTAACTTGTCTTTACGAAATATAGGCACCTACATATCTACTCACCCACAAAACACATGACCTAACGAACGCCTATGTCGTGAGTACAACAAAAAAAGTAACTCTATTATTAGGTCGGGTAGCCAAAATACTATGGTAGGCAGTGTCTTTTTGCCTATATGGTGTGCACGCCACTAACAGAAACGTGATTGATTGAAGTAGCGAGATACAATGTTAGCGACATTTCAGTTGTCAGTTGAATGTTAAATAATTCTCCATTGTTTTTGCTAGTACCTCTTAGTACTTTATTGATACTAATAAAGTTTGGTGTATCTAAGTGGTAATTTTGCTTACGGCACCAGCCTCTTAGATACAATAATAGAACTGGCAACACTGGCAGTGTTACATCATTTATAGAATAAGTCATTCATCAAAATGTTTTCCAATAGGTCTTAATAATCAGTACCTGACACTGATGGCAAATGGACTACTCATAGAAAACACTTTTTTTTTCAAAGTTCGGTTTTTTATTTACAAACAGGCGTTTATCTTTTTTTTTTCATTTAAGTCTACGATTATAGAAATGTCTCATGTCTTATCATAAGTAGAGTGAACAAACTACGAAGCTTGGTAATATACTGACTTGGGCTATAATTAATTGCTTTTTATTTCAGGTGACCCAATTGATTTTATGTCGTGGTTCCTGAATTCCCTTCACATGGCTCTGAACGGGACGAAGAAACCCAATAGCTCCATTATTTACAAATCATTTCTCGGACACATGAGGATATATACAAGGTGAATATATATTGTTAATCTACCTTCGTACTTGGAGATCTCATGACTGTTCTGTTAGATGAAATAAAACAAAAAATAAACAATTTTGTAGCTAACAGTACATACAGCTTATTTTAACTAAAGCGAGGGTCAACGACAGTGGGGTAACATCTGCAGGCCTAGCACGCTCCTCAAGAAAGACATGACATAGAACAAATACGCGCTCTGATTGGCTGCTATGTCACGCTTCGTGCGACTCAGCTAGTTTCAACAAATCGCATCGGGTTATATGTCTTGTCACTTATTTCTTGGAGCGCTGTGCTAGGGGGTCTGGCGTTGCATTAGAATCGTTGGTTAAAGTCTGGACAACGTTGCGTTTGTTAAGAGTGTAAGGATTCATAGTATCTTTACATATTGTTATTATAACGTTGACAGAAAGCTACCGCCGCCGGATGCCGAGGACGCGGCGAAGGTGGACCTGAACAGCGAGGAGTACCAGGAGATGATCACGGAGTCACCATTCCTATACCTGACGTGTGATTTACCGCCCACGCCGCTGTTTACTGACGAGTTTAGGGAGAATATCATTCCTCAGGTTGGTAAATATAATTAATTATCATTGTATACAGCGTGGAAAAGATAAGTGCACTTGATTATTATCTTTCAACTACACGAGAAATGGCGTGAGCATTTTTAGAACCGGTAAACAGTATTCGATATCCTGTACAGATTATAAATAAACGAGTAAGTGCCCTTATTGTTCCCACGCTTTGGGATTAAAAGGCGTGAAGTGTATTTATTTTATTGTTCCCACCCTGTATAACTACGCGTACACACATTCTATATGTATGCTGCGGTAACACGATGCAAAATGTTTGATCAATTTCATTATCAAACCTTACCCGTGTTCATATCAAATTGACGGCTGATTATGGCAAAAATATTTTATGCAACACTGCCACTTCTAATAGTAATAAAGTATGTATTTAGCAGGGGCGGTACGTCCATAGAAGCAAATAAGCTCTGCATACCCTGGCAAATTGACTAAAACAAATTAGCGTAGTTAGGTATGTATAACACATTTAGTCGTCACGTAGGTACTGTAAATTAGGCAATTTATCAATAACAGACTTTCGGTTATTTAAAATGTGTATCGAAAACACAAATTCGCTCTAGACCAATCAAAACACTAATCTCTCATTAATCTATTCTTCCGCGTGTCAACGAAAACAAATTCGTGCAATGTTGCCTCATCGTTCCATCGATAGGTAACACAAATTTCGCCTCAACCAATCAAAACATAGTATTTAGCGCATCAACGAAAACAAATTCATGGGACGTTGCCGCTTCGTTGCATCGTCTAGCCCGGGGAAGCTGCTAGACCTCAAGCTTCCTATTTTTTCTCTTTCTCTGTATACATCCCTTTCACCTCGGTCTATTAGCGCGGAGCGTTACTATGAAAAATATGGAGAAATTTACGCCACAGCGTAAGCGCAGCTTCTTCCGCGTTTTTTCATACATTATTGGAATAATAAGGGCTAGAATGCTATGACAGTGCGTAAATATGTGCGACAGAGAAAGAGTGTATGTGTGAGCGAGCGAGAGAGATGTTGCCGGCCATGTTGACATATTGCAAGTATTGTTTGTTTATTTATATTGGAGTATGCATTGTTTTAGGATATGTACGTTCATTCGCGCCTTTATTTTATAGAATAATTAAATTAGACAAAAATGGAGACTAAGGTGTGAAAGTGATGTGTGTAAAAGTGTTTGTTTACAAATGTGGGTCGATTCTCTGAACTAAATATGAGTGAAAAGTGCAGAGTCGCGGACGAATTTCGCCGGGATTGTTTTTATTTGAACTTGGAGCAAACACAAGGTATTATGAGGTAGTTTCTTGTTTTTTTAGTGTATTTACTTAGTTAGGCAGAATTAAGGTTATATGTAGTGCTTTGGGAAGAGGAAGGCATCCACATTCCACAACGATCTGTTCAGTTCTGTTTCTGGCATACAGCGCCTGAATCAGCTGCTTAGCAAAATTTTGGGAGTAACGTAATTAGATATTAATTTTGCTAAACTAGTGATTGATGTTGTGATCTTCTATTGAAATATTTTGTAGTCTGGCACACAATTGGTACCTACTTAATGTTATTTTAGTATCGTATGTACCTACTCATAGGAGACAGCTTACCCTGATGAAAATTTCACGGCCCGCCACTGGTATTTAGATGATTGTATTGTACTAAGGGTTATGCCCACCATTAGGTGTTTCCCCCCCCCCCCCCCCAGTAGGTATTATGTATGTGAGAGCATTTTGTAACGTCTTTCAGGTGAACCTGTACCAACTACTGTCGAAGTTTAACGGGCAGTCGTCCAAAGAGTACAAAACGTATAAGGAGAATTTTCTGAAAAGGTTTGAGATTACGAAGCTGCCGCCCTACCTCATCTTGTATATCAAGAGATTTACGAAAAACACCTTCTTTGTGGAGAAAAATCCGACAGTCGTGAACTTTCCCGTCAAGTAAGTTATTATTTACCTACTACGTACATAATAGAAATTAAATTAACATCTTTGATCCCAATCGGGTATATATCGGGTGCCCGTTTTCTTAACCAACTTATACCGGCCAGTTTTAGGGGTAACCTAACAATACAAATTTATTCTTAGGTAACCTTCAAAACCAGCATTAGTCTACTCTTTCCGTAAACTCTATAGTCCAAGTGTAGACTTCGGATTAAAAGTGCATTTCCGAATCATGTCACACGAATCAATCGTGAATGACAATATAAAACTATTAACAAGTTTAGTGTGCTCTATTTAGTGCATAATTAAGTAAAAAAAAAGGTGCATAATTTGCCTACTCTGTACTCCTACCGGATGTTTAAAAATGGCTGAGGTATGTGCCTAGATAAACTGTCGAACTCAAACTGTTACACATCGAGCAGTCCTTTGCTGCATACGTAGAGGCTTACTTTTGTTAAGTGAACAAAATGAAACGAAATACTGATACGGAGGCTTACAACATAATCCCTTTGCCATAATATTATACCCTTTGATATCACTAAATTGTAATTGCCATTGCCTTTTCTAGGAACGTAGATTTCGGCGATATCCTGACGGCTGAGGTGAAGGCGAAGCACAACGGCGCCACCACGTACGAGCTGGTGGGCAACATCGTGCACGACGGCTCGCCCGAGAAGGGCACCTACCGCTGCCATGTGCTGCACAAGGCTACCCAGCAGTGGTAAGTAACTTAACACCTGACGAATGTTATAAGGTTATAACATAACGGGCATTACGGCGCGAAATTAACCAAAGATAAGCATTTAGCTTGCCATCGTTGTTTGCTCGACGTTTCGCCACATTCACATGTGCCGTGGTCACGTGCTGACTGGAGTACGGCGGCGGCGTCGTTCACTGTTTGGGTGCGAATCCGGGACTGCCCTCAATAGGTCACGTTTGACACATAAAATTATGTTTTATCATAGTAAATCATCGGTTTGGCCACGCCCATTCCCGACGTCATATGGTTGCTAGAAGTGTTTTGATGTAAAACATTGACCGTTACCTCTCACGAATCACGAACAAGCCGTGTGGATACTCGGTCTTTTTTTTCTCAGTCAAAACCGGTCAATCCTTTTTGTGTCATCTCATACATTTTTTTATCACTGCATAATTCTGACACGAATAGCGTAAACTGACTTTAAAACAATTGTTCTGTTGCTGGAATTCAATAACGGATTAAACGTTAATAATATTAATTTTACTTTTCAGGTACGAAATGCAAGATCTACATGTGACTAGCATACTGCCGCAAATGATTACGCTGACAGAAGCTTACATACAAATCTATGAATTAAAGAGAGATTGAAATAAAACATTGAAAATTATTGCCGTCTTATTTAATTTACATTTCGCCAGAGCAATCTGGAATGGAAACTTTACTTACAAATCATTATTACAGTAAGATTTATAAATATTTCACAAAATATGAATAAAATCAATAATATTCTATTTTGACACGTAAACCAACATAGATTTTAAAATTATATGGTATGTTAAAAATTGTACAACTTGAGGAAATATTCATAATATAGGTTGTATATTATACATGTTAGATACCAGACAGGTAGTCATATTGGCTAGTGACTTTCTCCTTTCTTCCCCGCCACTCGTTTGAACTCGCCCATGTTGGTGGTGCTGATTGGTGACCCATAGAATGCGAGGTGGTCAATCTGAGTTACTTCCCCACCAGACTGGTTGTCCTTGATGAACAGTTGAATGTTCTGAACATTCTGGAACTTGACAAACTTCAACGGTATTGGATTTCCCTCCAGGTCATTTGGTGCGAGACTGCAAGAAAGAAATATCTTTGTTAACTTCTTTGTGGTCAGTCAAATTATATCTCTGTTCATTCAGTCTCATGATAGGAGCATACAAATGTTTTTTTTTAAACCCAGTGAACAAGCATTTGACCACCATCCTGCCTGATGTTAAGCAGCGATGTGGTCTACTATGGAGCACACTCAAATGCAAAGGTCTTGATAGTCTAGGAATTACGGGTTGTTTTTTTTTTCAACTACAAGGCACTTTTCAAATTGTTCCTAGTCTAAATTACATTTGTATAAAAATACATAATAATAAGGCTTCATCATCATCAGCCCATATTGCTTACCTAATGACAATTAATTCAGATACAGAACATAAAGTAGTGTCAAGTTTAAAGTAGGCCATAGGTAGGCACAGATTAGCCAATACTTGCATCATTTATTCATTCATCAAAGATATAGAATTGTGAAATTCATTAAAAAGAAGAAAAATACAAAATATATTCAATTAAACTTACTCCAGTTCTTGTATAGCATGGTTTCCTGTGGCTTGATCAAAGTCAAGGGTCCGTGGTTGGTTTATGAAAAGTTTCAAAAATTTAGGCCCTTTGTCTGCAGGAGCTTTCAGCTTCAGCGAGTGTAATTTTACAGCCTGTAAAAATAAAATGTGATCGTAAACATTTTATTTTAATTGAGTTGGTGTTAAGTTATGTTATGGTTCAGATTCAAAATACTATTGTAAAGCATGTATCATGTATGGTTATTTGTACTAATGAAATCTCAATAAGTGTGTCGGCCAGAATACATCATAGAGCAGCTATTATTGTCAAAGATTTTTTTTGATTAATCTACTTGGTCATACTGAACCAATGGTTTTGAATTCAAGGCCTTTCAACCAGGCAGCAGACTTAAAAAATTGTGGGTATTATAACAATAGGTTGCTTTAAATGGGTTAATTATACAGACTGACTTGGGGTCATAATCCGGACCAACATATTCTAACTCAGAAAATAATAGTGATTCCAACAGTATAGTTGTTTTTGTGACTAAGACATTTTAAACTTGTACAAATATAAAAAAAAAAAAATAATAAATACACTTCACGCCTTTAATCCCAAAGAGGGGTAGGCAGAGGCACTTGCTAAAGCGCAAGTACCCACAGTTCACCAAGAGTATTTGACCCAAACGTGACAGGGGGTGAGCCCATCGCCGTTATAGGGTTCACACACCTTGTGGTGTGCGGGTTTCATCACGATGTTGTCCTTCACCGTACAAGCGTTGCGTTGCGTACATAGGCTCTGAAAAAGAGTCCCATTGGTACACGTCCGGTAGCCGGACTCACACACAAAACTTTACAAAAAGAAGTATAGGTTCTATTAAAATTGCTATCATATGCTGAGTAAGAAAAAGTGGGTCTGGATCATGACCCCACATCATTACAATACATCCCAGTTTTACAAAAACAAATACCTGATTGAAGGCAATGTTAATAATGAGCTGTTCATCACAGTCACTCTCCAGGAAACCGCCTCCAGAAGTGAGACAATGTGCCATTGGATGATTGTCAGCCTCATTAAGGCATTCACACTCATTTTTGCTTATGAAAGTTGCTAGGTCCATCTGAAATTAAAAAAGTGTTTCATTGACAAAGAAAGCTGAAACAGCTGAGAATCTGTAAATGGAACAGACTCCATTATTTCTCTGAAGTATAAGAAGCATCTTATTAAAATTGTACTATTTAATTTTAAAAAGTAGTTTCTGTTTGCAGAGTTCTTTGTATGAGGGGCCTTGTGCCTTATATGCACCATATCTGTCCCACAGAATTAAAAAGAAATGATTTTGGTGAAACTACATTCTGTCACTACTATTAATCCCATTGGAATACAGTGATTATAAAGTGTTTTAATCATTAAGTGTAACTCCGTTCCATTAAAATAGTTTGCACAATGTATGTAGCTATTCCTTTCTGTCTCTTGTCATTATATCCTAATGTAACACACATAATAAATACAGATTTTTTTACTTAGGATATAATTATAACTTAATATTTACTTACATGTCCAGCCACTGCACTGTCCTCATCTCCAGCTTCTTCTGTGCCATAGTACTGTCGGACTTTATTCTCAAGAGCAGCTGGATCTGCTCCTTGTAGCCTCTCAATCTTAGTCTGAAAAAGATTACCCATATTAATTGCCACTAGTTACAATAACTCAAATGTTTCTGACCTAGTTTGTAAAACATGTATGCTGAAAATAGTCAAAAGCTATGAAGCAAGTAGGAGCCTAGAGCTATGTGGTATGCTCTTCAAATAATAGTTTAGTATAGAACGTACCCTATTCCTGTAAAATATAAACGTTGGCATAGCACTGACGCCTTGGGCAGCCGCCGTTTCCGCACAACGATCGACATCCACCTTCAGGAATACGGCCCTAGGGTACTTGGCCGGCAGTTGCTCGAAAATTGGAGCAATTCGCTGGCATGGTGGACACCTGAACAAAAAAATCACCAGGTTACTTTTCATAAACAAACCAAAGAACGATGACTTGAAAATTCGAAAGGTTAGACGGGAACTCACCAAGTAGCCGTGAAGTCCACAACAACAAGCTTTGTTCCGGCATTCGCCATCTCTGATTGGAAGTGGGCTTCATTTTCAACAATCACAGCTAAGCCCATGGTGTTGGAATTACGTTAAAAAGCTCGTAAAATGCAACAGAAAATTGGTAAATCTCTGGTAAACGCACAACGATGACACTTCAAAATGGATGACACTGACAGTTGATTGACATAAAAATTTTTTCGTGGTCTTTGTTTGAACATTTCGCTATGGCGCTTATAATATTTACTATGTCGAAATGCAGGTGTCGCTACTAGTTTCAAATGCTGCAGACGGTGTGTTTTAAACCCGGTTAATCTTAACAGTAGTATTATAGATAACAAGTAGGCATTAAAGTTAAATATTATGTACCTACAGATTGTTGGAGCGCACTGCCCGCCATTTTAAAAAGCCTGGAGGATCTGGATCAGTCTGTGATCTCAGAGCAAACAATAAACTCTATCTTCTAGGATTGCAAGCAGATATCTTACCTTGGAGTGATAGGATTAGCCAGGGCCTTGACTGTACCTGCGTACTTTCAGGTTGTGTATTTAGATAGGAAGAACTTATACTTAAGCATACATAGTTGTCAGAAGTTGTTGTTCCAGTCTATACTATATAAGTACATTTGCGTCTAACTTTTTTAGGGTCTCTGCTTCAGAGCCTGACATTTTATCGACCTATGCAGCAAACGTCTCACGGTGAAGGTAATCATCGTAAGGTAACCGTCTCATACCTTATGACTATGGGCTCATCTGCCTACATCTACCTAACGTATTTACGTACTTACGATTTCAACTAGGTACCCTAAATGGAATGTGGGAGACATGTTTAATTAGTCTAGTTTGTCTAATCTCACCATAACTTTATGAATAAAACGTAAAGCTAACTTAAAGAGTGGCTGTAGAATTTAATTTGCGAGATAATATAAAGGAGCCCATTCAATCTGGATTCTCCCACTTTCCAGGATGTACCCCTGCCTATAGCCAATCTGCTGGAGCTTTTAGGTATAACGCTAACCTCCAACCTCAACTTTGCCTATATTGAGACTATGGCCCAACGCGCAGCTAGGAAGCTGGGCATCCTCTCGAAGGTGCGACGGTATTTCACATCGGAACAGTTGCTCACGCTGTATCAAGCACAAGTTTGGTCGTGTATGGAATACTGCTCTCATCTTTGGGATGGATCAGCCAAATACCAGCTTGAGGCTCTGGAGGCAATAGAGAGGCGTGCTAGAAGACTCATATGTGACAACAGGCTGTTTGATTCTCGACTACAAAAACACTAGAGCATCGCCGCAAAGTTGCGAGCCTATGTGTCTTCTATCGGGTGCATTTCGGAGAGTGTGCTACGCGGAGTTGCATAACCTAATACCCCAAGATCTTTCAGTCGCGGGTGAATAGGTACCTAATGAATAAGTGTGCTCCATCGTAGACTACATCACTGCTTAACATCATGCAGGATGGTGGTCAAACGTTTGTTCATAGAGAAAAGAAAAAAAAATTGTTGACGAGGGGGAAATTCTCATGGACATTCCGCCACTATTCGAGATAGTTTTTTTTTCGTTTGACCACCATCCTGTCTGATGTTAAGCAGAGATGTGGTCAGCCAGTGTCAGGAGTAGGTGCTAGTGTCAGATTTGCACTGACTAAACCCCGACGACTCTTTTTAGTACGACTAGTTCGCCAGATGACAGAGGATATATTATTCTAATACTTCTCAGATCCTAGAACGACAGGATGATAGTTTCAGAACCTATGTAGATTGGACACTTACTACACGCAAAGCTCTTATGACAAAAGAAACATTGTTATGAAACCCGCATTACTACTATATGGTGTGTGAACCCTGTAATGTCTATTATGCCCCGCCCCGTGTCACCTTTAGTTAAATAGTGAAATGTGAGCATTGACTTAGCAAGTGTTTCTTCCTACCTCACTTAAAGTTAAACCGCCCACGCGCTATTAGCCCATGCATAGGCATTTATTTCATATAGGTCGATATCTTGGAGCTTAATTTTATTTCAAACAGAAAATCTCTTTGGATATCGCATCGAGGTGCCAGATCGACCCGCAGTCGCCACGCAAACATCAAGGGTGCGATAATACCCAATCATTCAACGGGTATCCTGATAAATCGGTGTGATCATTCCTAATAAACACTTGTACGTGCAAAAAAAATATACATATACGTTTTGGGTTCCGTAGAGTGTAATGTTCTTGTCCATTCCTGTTGTTTTCCCTCGTAAAAAATGCTAGAGTTTTTATTATTATTCTGAGCCACTATTTTCTCACTGCAGGGCAAAGGCCTCTCTCCCCTCCTTGACCTTGGGCGGCGTTCCACCATTCTTTGTCGTGAGACACCAGCTTGTCACTCCAACGCTTTCAAGACCCATCGTGGTGGAGATGGGGGAGACCTAGGTCCAGCAGTTTGCGACCGGTGCGCTATCAGGATGACTTTAATATTATAACTTATAATATTATAATTTATAAGCCTAGATAAATACACGTTAGAAGGCTAAATATAAAATATATTTCACTGATTTATTCAGAGTACCTAGGTAGGTATGGGATGGAGATCAATGAGGGGGGGCCTTGTCCAGTAGTGGATGTCACGTGGCTGATGATGATGAAGTAGGTAAATACTGGTCAGCTTAATTATATCGCTGAATTATGTTTAAATGTAACCAATGAAGTGTTAAAGTACGTGAACAAATCGATGGTCCCTATTAAGAAAGTCGGATCTACAAAACGGAACATGTTCAGGAGAGCAGATCGAAGTTAGTTTTGGGTATTAAAACTAAACTACTTGTGGTACTTAGTTACTGCTTCAAATTTACAACAGCTTATAATTTTTGGTATATTTACTTGATGTAAGTAATATACGTATAAGGTTATAGATCTTAATATTGCCAATCTAACGGTGTATAAAAGTACACATTTTTAATTGGGACCATCGAAATATGACTTATAATATTGTTTATTATTAAATATAGGTATATATTGTTTTTTATTGAAAAAAATCTTATGTTTGTATAATGCGTTATGAGACAGTATTATTCTTATTAATGTCTTCTTTGCTTAGTAAGACAAATTATTCGTATCTAGTATTATAGTCCTTTATATAACTTTCCCTCTCTTACGCAAGATTGCTGTGTCCATCAGGATCTACAATGTTTTTGTACTTACCCATAATACTACTACCTAAGGTTACCATTGTAGAAGGCAATAAGCACTTTGAATTACAATTTGAATTTGACTTGGATGTCATGTTTTCCTTCTATCGCTTTGTATATGGTTTGAGTAAACAGTAGGCTAGGTCTTGTAAGCTAAACACTAACCTACGAGTATACTTTCACGCTCTATGACCTAGGCATGTACGACGTATTGGTAAGTATATACCTACTGCCTACCTTATTTATGCAACTTGTCATGTATAGGTAATAAGGTCGATACATGATTCTTACAATGTCATTATTATTAACTTTGTATGTTTGTGCAATTAACTTCCCGGTCTGTACCGGGACTAAATGTTAATCCATGTATCAATACTCTGTAGTATTGATACATGGATTAACATTTAGGCTCTACAATATGTGCTTACCTATTAGCCGAGGAACTTATTTTTTAAGCCACTTCAAAAAAGGAGTCTATCAGTTCGAAAGTATACATATTTTTTAAAATTTTTGCTCGTGGATAACTTCGTCGTTTATGAGCCGATTTCGATTATGCTTTTTTTTAAAGAAAATATTTCAATGATAGTCACATGATAAGGAAGAGGGTTTGAATTATCAAACCCCTCCTACTACCCCTACCAAGCCACTCATTTGAGAGCTACCAAATGAGGAGAACTTTGGAAATCGTAGGGGCGGGCGTCTGGTATATGGGACCACCTTTAAAATATCTTCTTTCCAACAAATAAATAATCATCAATATCAGTTCATAAACAAGGAAACGCATAAAAGTATATAAGGCACTGCGATATGTTGAAACAAGCGAAGTCGCACTAAGCATGACATAACATGTCCCGTGGTCAAATTCGGTAAGAATACTTATTTAAAGTTTGAAAATAAGAACTTTTTCAGCGGAACTCTAAACACTTACACAACTCCTTTATAAATTCTGTTGGCTCTGGATTTCCACGCAGTTGTTCCTTTAAATTTAGCTCCGACTGTTTACTGAAAACACATTATCAAAATGAGAAGAAAGCATTCTACTTTTAACATAATAATCTGTACGCAAATTATGTTAATTTTTTTTGGTCCGGGAAATTGCACTTCTGTGAAAAAGGAGGATTTGCCGATATTATTAAACGCACTAAGTGATCTTGTATTCAACTGTAGTGACGTAAGAGGCAGTATTGTTGACTATTTCGGACTTTTTTTGGCTAAAGGTTTGTTGTAAATAAGCATTTTAACATGGTTCTAATATTTTTATCGAGTGGTAAAAAATAGTATAAGTACAACGAGGGGTCGTGTGGTAATCGTATCCACTGAAATAAAACTATGACCAAGCGCACGTTTTTGTCGGCCACCTTGGAACAGCCTAAGCCACTATATCTGAGGGTGGCCTCAGTCGCGCTAGGAATTCATAGATGATCTTCGGGATGAGGTGTGGTCGACGCACTATTTATCTCGCGATATAATGACCGCAGTACGCGAGTCGCGTCTTAAAGCAAGGTCCTATTCGTATGTAAGGAACTGCTACGCTATACCTAGTGCTTCTTTAAATATCCAAAGTCTATCTATGTGACTTTAAAACTACCGGCCCTCCTAGCACAGCGCTTCAAGAAAGAAGTGACAAGACATAAAACGCGCTGCTTTTTGTTGAAACAAATGGAGTCGGAATAACTGTGACATAACAACCAATCACAGCGCGTATTTGTTCTGTGTCGTGTCTCACTTGACGCGCGTGCTAGGCCTGCTGTTTCTATTTAATAATAAGCCTTGTTTAGAGCTGTGCAGAGAGATCTGTGTAAGATACTTATTATTATAGACAATAATGATAATGATAATGCAACGATAATCATTATTTCCGTGTGACACTCAAATGTCATTGAATTTTAGTAAACCTAAAACATTCACTGTTAACCTCGAGGAACTTAAATCGGAGCCATCGGCGGGATATTATCGCTAATATAGTCTTCATTGAAGACGCTATAAAGCGAATTCAAGACAGCAAATATACGTTTTCAACACTTGAAAATAGCGGTAAGTAGCCTTTTGTACAAAACATTAAATAAACTAACACGTATTTTCTTTCAAAAATGTATTTTGGTACGGTAACTGAAACATATGTAGTGAATATGGTTCATTAGATTATCTAACCTAATGATAAAGATAATGTATCTACATTTACATAGATACAGAGGACATTTGACGGCTTGTAATTTTGGAGTTCTACTTACCAGAGAACGATAGAGGTGCTAAACAACAACCTATCAAGTATATTCTTAAAGCTAGCGAACTCTACACCATAAACTAGAACATTATCTATTTTGCGAAAAACTAACGTCGATCTTGTTTTTTTTTAGTTATATCTACTATATATAAGTGTATTTCTTGTTGGCTGTCCTGAATAAATAAAATAAAATAAAATCTTGCAAAATGCAGCGAGCTTTTTGTTAGCTTTTAATTAGTAAAATTTTGAGATGTTCCATTTAAGAACCAAAATATTCGCTTCTTATTATTATTACAGCCTTTGTAATAAGAGGGAAGAATTGTCAAATTTAAAAAAAAACTTTGCCTTTGTTCACTAGACAAAAGAAGCTAAGCCAAATAATACAAAGAGACTATTTAGTAAAAACAAAAATGAATTTCATCTTTTTATTTTATGATAAACTCTTTGCAAACAACATTCCGCTAATCACCGCATTGTCTTCGATTTCAGCACTAATCATAGTGAAAAACGACACGCTGTGGTTAAATATTGTTCAAGAATTTCATAAAAAAAGGTCTTTCTCAAAGAATCGCAACCACTTGAAATGGAATTCTTACAAGTCATGGGTGAATCGGTTAGACAAAGGAGAGCCTAACCCTGACCAATCAGGTTATGAATATTGTCTTTGCAATGTTTTGTGTGCTGTTTTGTTACTTAGCGTTTTAATTAGGGTAGAAACCTCCAGTCGTCTTACTTCTTGTTGTTTTCTGACACTCCGGCCAGTGTACCGGACAATATTGCATAAACTGGTGAAGGTTCTTTGGTTCTTTGTATAGTCAAAACTGACTGAGCGAAGCCATCTCGGCACTTTTTAATTTTGTTTTATAAACCGTCTATCTATATTGATTTTGATTTTTAATGTACAATCTAATAAATGTTTGACGTCTTAAAAACGTTACGTTCTCGTTTCCACTTTAAATGATTAATATAATATTATGTAGATATATGCGAAAAACATTTAAAGATACCAGACAGTTCTTGACTGTACAAATATTTTCACAAGTCAATATTGTTCACCGGGTATATAGGCGCGAATATAATCAAAGACAAGCTCGAACTTACCTTTGTTATTTTACTCGACGTTTCGACGCAGTTTCAAACGTCGTGGTCACGAGTGGACTCAACGAGTGTCTTCGATTATACCCGGTGAACAATATTGAGTTATGACGTCTGTGCGCATTTCATAAAAAAAAGAATTTTCACAAGGTTCCACATTTTTCAGTCTTCGTCCAAAAAGTTTAGACCACGTATCTTATTCCATAAAAGTTGACAACTTTTGATAATTCATGACTACATTTACTAACATTGTTAAATCTCTTTCCCCGTTACTGAAAATTGCAATTGTAGCCGAAAACAGATCACAGTGGCGTGTAATTGGAGAGGCCGATGTCCAGTAGTGGACAAGTATGGGCTGATGATGATGATCATGATAATTGGAATTGTAAGTTTTGTGGCACAAGCTTTCAATTGCAAATAGCGGTAGTAGTTCGATAGCTATTGAAGGAGCTTTCTAAAAAAAAATTGTGGTAAACTAAAGAAATGCAATTACGTTAGTCCGTCTTAGGACTCGCTCTTCTGTGTGTTTTTTTAGAAATGCCGTTGTCGATATGCAGTCTTACCCTTGTCAAGCTATATTGGTACTATTTTGTTCCAAATTCCGATCTTTGATTCGACACAGCAATGTCCATAATCGGTCTTCGACATGGTAACAGGTACATTTTACATTATCGTGCATACAACTAACATCTATGGAGCCTAGCACGGATAAAAAATGGTTTAATGTATGGCGCCCGCATCAAACATTGAGTCATGTTCGGCAATCAAAAGGGATTGCGGATATTATACGACTTACCTAATCAATATTAATACATAGTTATATGTATACACAAAGTCGCCACCCGCTGTCTGTCCCTAACAATGCAACGGATTTTGATGCGGTTTTTTAGGAGATAAAATGATTCTTGAAAATGTATATGTATGACACATACAATGTTTGCTGGCTCAGCTAGTAACAAATAAAAATATTATATTTCAATATTATAAACGTTTATGTTACAGACGCGTGTATAATTTCACTCGCGAATCAACCAATAGTTTGGGCTTCAAGTGATGACGGAAGCGCGTTTCCTCAGTGCCCAGCCGCAAATTTATGCCCGGAAGTAATTTTGTATGGTTCCGATTATGGTTACTTTCTTACCCACAGGTGAGTGACATGAGATGCTTCTGTGTTGTAAGGTTTATCTGTGTTTGACTATTTTATTACCAATCAAATAAAACCTATAGTTTACTTAAAATAGCATGTAGTTATTATACTATAACAATCTTGTTGCACGTCAGCTTATAACTGAAGCCCATTACCGGTAACGGTAATTTATTTTACGAAAAATCCGGGATGAATTTCTTGATCAAGAGTTTAATATTACCTAGTTAAGATATATTAGATTCAAGTTTTAAATATAGATTGGGAACGTTTAGTGCTCTAAACATAATTATTCATGGATTGTCAACATGTACAAAACAATATCTGGATAATTTAGTTTATTTTAAGTGTCGCATGTTATATAGTTTGTCTCTTTTTCTAAAAAAAGACAAGAGTGAGACAACCGTTACTTGATGAGAGATTTTTGTGTGAACGGAGTTTAAGAATACGGCAATCAATGTTAGGCGTAAAGCTCTGTTTCTTTTGCGAGTAGATCCAGGTTTCGTTATTTTAATAATGTAAGTAATGCAAGTCTCTCGCATATAGAGGTAAATATATTTGTAAAAATCCTGGGATTTTAAACAATAAATATGTATATTTTAAGGATACTGCTGTTGCTGATGGCAAACGCTGGTCGCGGCTGCAGCTATTTCTCACCTTCGGCAGACCTGGGTATTTTGGAGAAGCTTTGTCAGAAGGTGCAGAGAGAGACAACATTCATAGCTTCTCATAGTGAAGCCATGGATTTATTGTTTGAACAAGGTAGGTACAGTTTTTACAAGTGTAAAAAGTCAAGGCAAAAGCAAAAGCCATTGTTTCCTCAGTTGTATACCTCATTCCTTGTATATATTTCCCCATTCCCAATCTATGGAAATCTTGTGGAAAGAATGGTGCTAGTATCGAGTGTTCCAAAACAACTTGATTCATCATCATCATCACCCCATACTGGACATAGTGGTTGGCTAATAAATATTCTCAGGGTCGTTCGTTCGAAAACTTTCGTTTGATTACTTATAGAGCAAAAAAAGTATTTTTTTTAAAACACAATGAACAAGCGTTTGACCACCATCCTCTTAGTTCCAATTGTAAGTTGATTAATCACATAAAGTATACTTTATCTGGCCATAAACTAAATTGAGAATTTCAGTATTGAATTTTGTTTTTTCAGTCAGTGTCTGCTCATTGTTCGGTGATATGGCGTTTCTCCATCGTGAATGGTTCACGAGGTTGATTCAACTGCAGACACCGTCTGGATGTTTCTGCGTCAACGGTTGGCAGTTGAATAAGAAAAATTTTACTACCGGAAAATCAAGAGAGTGTTTACATTTTACTTCCGTTTCAGCTAGTGCCCTCGCATCAGCGTTGAGATATTTAATTCAAATGTATTACTAGAAATTTGTTATTCTTAGATTTGGATTTTTTCGTAGTCTGTTTATATGTTTACCTAAGTATTACGTGTTTCTTTAACAAGTTAACAGTTCTATGAGCCCAATGTGGGCTCATGTCGTGGCATAGCTCCGAGTCCGTGAGCCCACAATGGACTCACAACTTTTGAGTATTTTGTTCTGATTTTTTATCGCGGACGTACGAGTCAGGCAGTATACAGTTTTAGGAATTGTTATTGGAGTATTTGCTGTGTGCAAAAATCATCAAACGGGAGGTCGCGGGTTCGAGTCCGGCTACTGGACGTGTACCAATGGGACTCTTTTTCAGAGCCTATGTACCTACGCAACGCAACGATTGTACGGTGAAGGACAACATCGTGATGAAACCCGCATACCATAAGGTGTGTGTGAGTCCTATAACGGCGATAGGCTCACCCCCTGCCACGTTGGGTTAAATACGTTTGGTGAACTGTGGGCATTTGCTTTAGCAAGTGCCTCTGCCTACCCCGATTTGGGATTAAAAGGCGTGAAGTGTATTTATTTTATTTATTTTTATTTTGTAATAGTTTTCTACCTTTGTATGTGTGTGAACGTGTTAATGTGCAACGCTTATAATGTGTTGCGTTATAAGTGTTGTACCTTCATGAGTAGTTTACTGTACTAAATTAAACCAGTTACATACAAATGTTTAGTAGGTCCTTTTTATCGATTGTGAATGTCATTTTCACAAAGAAAAATAACGAATATTTTCTTCTAACTCTATATAACGAAAACACTGTTTTCTTAATCAATGAGAGTTTTTCCTGATTGGAGTAACACTGCGATATAATAAATGGCAAATATTTCAACTTGAGTCACAATGCCCTTCGATGTGACATAACGGGTTTGGCTCAAAGTGAAAGTTTAGCATCTAAACTCATCGAGGAAAATTCGTACTTTTTTGTACTTGAAAAGTGTACTTTTTACCAAAAAACTTTCTATAGTTATTTTTAACAGCGTTTTCTTTAGATAATCAAGATTTTACACATAATCAACAATGTAATGTGTGCCATCTTATGATTGAGAGATTACCTTATCTTTCGTTGCTAAGTTTAACTCTTTCATGGACACTCAATTTAAAACAGCAGAAGTTTTATAATATTGTTATCACTTAGACTACCGGTATGTGTCCCCGAAAGGGTTAAATTAGTATCTTAAAATATTCGCTTTTTAAATATCTCTAACATTTCCTTGTTAGATTGTTAAAGTGTTATAAATATTCAGGAAGTCAACTTTTCTTTGCCAGTGCGACCTCACTGGAATTTCTGTGGGAATTCGGTACACTGTTCCTTTGGCCTACTGAAATTGAACATTTTATTCTAACAAAAGGGGAGAGGTCGCGCCCTAGGGATTGCGCACAACTCTATCCTGCCAGGAAGGGGCCTAATGTATGACCTCCAGTTGCTCTGTACTCGTGCAGCGCACTCTCTCTGTTCTGTGATAGCTCTTTAGTTATCCCCATATAGCTGAACCTGTTTTAGTCAGTAGAAGTCTGTCAGACTTCTATCCCGTTGCTGTTCGCATAGCGGCGGGGTGTCCATAAGATAGATATATAGATTTCTCCCTCGTCAACAACAGAAAAGGAACACACTACGGAAGTTACCGGAATCTTTAAAAACCATTAAGTTTTTTGTTCGAGTTCCCCTTTGAATGGCAAACTAAAACATTTGGCTGCATTTGGCGCAGCACCGCGGCGACGACGGCGGCGGCAGCAGCGGAAATGCGTCCGTTCACGACTCCTTCCGGTCGCCATTGAAGCGTTGCAGACAATGTGACACGTCCGAGCCTAGAATCACGCTCTAGACACTGCACCATTACAAATTCTGCGCTATATTTGTTGGTGAAAGAACAAACCCTGAATGATTCAACACTTAATTGCCGCTGATTATAAAAAAAAATATATTACAATAAACAAGCGTTTGACCACCATCCTGCCTGATGTTAAGCAGCGATGTGGTCTACGATGGAGCACAGTTCATTCAAGAAACAATATGTCCTCAAATCGTCCTGCTTTAACTACGTAGATGTAAAAGTGATGAAAAGACTATGATCAAGTGACTAGCCATTTTTATTTTAGAATGTGAGCATTTTCTCAAGACAGACTTGATGGTGAGCAGGGGGGGCAATGTCTGCTACACTCTCTTGTTGCATCGCTTTGGCATTCCAGCGACAAATTATGTGCATTACATTGTTTTACTAAGAAAAACATTAAAATTACGAATCCAGTAATGCTCATCGTTTGACGCTGCGATGCAAGAGCGATCCAACAACGAGAGTGAGCAGCATTTATGGCTATGGATATTGTTGTTATATTTTGTAGCCTATAGTTCTCCGATCAAATCAACGAAGTCACGAAAGGATAATAAAAAGTTGAACTGTCAAATTGTAGAATGACTTGCCGGACTTCTGCGTGATTCATCGTAGACCACTTAGTAGCTTCACACCAGACAGGGTTGTGGTCAAAAGCTTGATTATTGACGATAAAAATGTACGGTTTACTAATATGAATGTGAAGGTGTGTCAGGATCGTTGAAGGTGGAGTAATGTGTGTATCAGTGGCGTGCACTGGCTTTTACGAAAAGGTAGGCTGTAATCTCCAAGCATTGACACCTATGTATAGGTAACTTGTCATTACGAAATATTATAGGTACATATCTATTCTATCGTTGAAGGTGGAGTAATGTGTGTATCAGTGGCGTGCACTGGCTTTTACGACAAGGTAGGCTGTAATCTCCAAGCATTGACACCTATGTATAGGTAACTTGTCATTACGAAATATTATAGGTACATATCTATTACTCACTCACAAAACACAGGATCTTCGTTAGCCTGTGTCGTGAGTACAACAAAAAAGCTAGCAATAACTCTATTATTAGGTCGGGTAGCCAAAATACTAAGGTCTAAATGTCTTTTTGCCTATATGGTGTGCACGCTACTGGTATATGTATTTTAAGATGTGAAGCAATGTATTTATGTATTTTACGTCTCAGACAAGTACGAGATCATCAAACTAATCTTACTAATAGGTACATTAAGAACGTGTTTTAATCACTCAGAAGCGATGTGAATGAATTCTCAACATAATGATCTAGATTTCGTTATAATGAGGTTTCTCGAAGCAAATAGCGACATGTAAGTAACTGACTGATCATAATCTAATTACGTGACTAAGGTAATTGATATGTAGAGAAAAAAAAACATATTACGCATTTCAAAGCAATTTGTATGTGTGAAAGCGTTTTAAAGTTCAGTCACTTTGTATTTACTTATGTATATGAGGTGGTGAGGATTCGGTTCAAGCTCTGGTGTGACGTAGGCAACTGGCGTATTACACGCCGGTGTGTGTCAAGCACGTATTACCAACTGATAGCTGTTCCCCGCGGACTATCCCATTTGTGTGTATGTCACACTCACATGTTCTCATATTGATGGTCATACTTCAAAGTAATAATTGATGAACGTTCAGTTTAGCACAAAAATGCTGCACACATTTCGAGCAGAAGGAGTTGCTTTAGTTAATTAATAGTACTCGCAATCAAGGATCAATCGTAGCAAGATAAAACGAGAATAAAAATTATAGCAAATTCACAGTGTTTCCCAATAAAAAAATAATAGAAGCATTATCATGCGTTTGTAGGTTTAAAATTATTAAATTTAAATTAAATACCATCCTAACAGGTTATTTTGAACGGAAAATAGTAAAAAAACTGTGCACAGCAAAAAAACTAAACTATGCATAAAAATGGCGATTTGATGCGCATTTCATTATCATCATCGCTATCAGCCAAAAGATATCAACGAGGGCCTCCCAATGGGCAATGATTTCCATGATCATTTGGGAGGAAATGCCAATAATCGCCACGCTTGGCAGGCGGGTTGGCAATCGTGGTGTTGTGGTTTAACTCACAGAAAGCGCTTCTGACCGTCCTCCAGTGAGTTTTCATTTGTACGCATTTACATCTAAATATATAAAACGAAAAACTGACTGAATGACTGACTGACTGACTGACTGACATATCAACGCACAGCCCAAACGGCAAAACGTAGGGACTTGAAATTTGGAACGGACGTAGCTTAGGTACCATAGGGGTGCACTAAGGAAGGAATTCCCGAAATTACCACGGGAACGGGAATTAACGGGATAAAACGTTTGTATGTAAAATCTAAACCGCTCAAGGTAGACGCTGGAAATTTGGGATGCAGGTACCTTAGTACACTTAAAGCTTAGGTGCAACAGGCTATTGGAAAATTCCCATGGGAACGGGAGTTATCGGGAAAAAACTTTTGTATGATAAACCGCTCAAGTTAGACGCTTTAAATACCTCAGGGTGTAGGTTCTAAACTACGCGAATGAAATCGCGGGGCGTCCACTAGTATGATATAAAGTAATTTACTTAGTTACTTAGACGTTTTTGATGTTTGACTAAATACTACTAGTGAATCCGGGGAGTTTTATTCTGAATCTCTTTATAAGGAAGTGTGTATATGTATTGATTAGCAGTGCAACATATGTGAATGCAAAAGTTATTTACACGTTCACCTTATCTACTAGTCGCCGAGTGTAGGACACACAATTTCCTTGATGGTCAGACCTATGGTCAAGTGCGAGAGTGACAGACTCGCTCACCTCGCTACATATGCAATGCAAAGGATAGGTGCATAATCACATTTGAGCTCATTATCCACTGACGTAATATTATATGTTGATTCGTAAGCTTGGTATATCAGCATACTTATGTATGTACTGAGAAAGAAGTAAATACACTAAATATCTAGTTATCGTTCATTAGCTGTTAAAATGTGGTTGATAACATACACTCGGGAGCAATGAAATCGACTCATTTTATTACTGCAACCAGTAGTATACTGAGTCTATTTCGTTGCTCCCGAGTGTATTATTTTGAACTGCTAATATTCTCTGGTGTCTAAATAGTCTATAAGATAGAACTACAAAATGACAGCATTCTAAAAGCTAATAAAATTTTAACATCATCATCATAAGCCACATGACGTCCACTGTTGGACGAGGACCTCCCCCAATGATAACCATAATTAATTGGGGGGAAATGCCAATAATCGCTACGCTTGGCAGGCGTGTTGGCGATCGCAGTGGTATTGTAGTTTAACTCATAGAGAGCGCTGCTGCCCGTCCTCTGGAGAGTTCCTTCGGTCGCCCCTGCGACCCCAAGACGGGAACAGTTGGGCCTGGAAAACTCTACATCCTAATAATATATAAACGTGAAAGCTTTTTTTACTCCTTCACGCAAATACCACTGAAAGGACTCCAATGAATCCCCTGATTCATTTTACATGTAAAAGTATGCGGTTTTGAATTCTCGAAAAATTGATGTCACCAATATTTCCGTTCAATCCTAACGGCGAAATTGTCCTCAGAAGATTTTACTATGAACAAAATTATCTACCGCTATAACGGGGAAGGAATATCGTGAGAGAACCTGCATACAAAAATGTTGGTATTGGTTAATACTTGTACCTTTCTACTTGCCACCCGTTGCAAAAACGTCTAGCTAGAAGTGTGCTCTATTGTAGACCACATCGCTGCTTAACATCTCAGGCGGGATATTGGTGAAATCCAGATACATAGTGTTATTTACTGGTCGACAGGTGGTAGAACAATTAATTAACAGACTGTACTACGAATTACCAATGTACAGGTTAAAAGTATGCTTCGTGATGCCGTCAGTACTTGACTACTTACTTTTTTATGTTCCATTTTACTGCGACCTCACCAGTTTCGCGTGTCCCAACCAAGTCATCTTCATGTCAATAAAAACCTTGATGGATCCACTTGACGCCAATGTCGAAGTTAAAGTTAGGCTAAGTAATTACTGTTGGATAAATGATGTGGCTGTTTTCGGCATTCTGCGGCCGGCGGCACCGGCTGATGTGCGGAAACCAGTCCAGCAGACCAGTCGGCCTTAGGTCGCGGACCCTGGCCTGTTTTTCGGATGGCATGTGAACGATCGCTCGCGCTTCCTATGTAATGCGCTTCTATTTATAGGAGTCATTAACCGACTTCAAAAAAGGAGGTTTCTCAATTCGACTGTATGTATACCTATAGGTATGCTTTATTGTCATGTTTTTATATATTATAATTTCGTCGTTTGTGAACCATCATCATCATTAGCCCATACTTGTCCACTGCAGAACATAGGCCTCTCCGATTGCACGCCACTGTTATCTGACTTCTGTCAGCCAGTTTATGAACCAATTTTGATGATTTCTTTGTTGAAAAGAAGATAATTCAAAGGTCCCAAGATAAGGGAATCAGGGTTTGATGATGGCAGACTAAATAAATCGAAGAGAACTTAAAAAAATCGTAGCGGCGATTAGTAGGTACTGGTTAATTTTTTTTCTTTATAGTTTTAGAGCTATTAAAGATAGAAGAAAATGTATAAAAGTGAAAATATATAAAAGAACTGGTCCAATTGTATTGTTGGTTCCATTGCCTGAAAGGTTCAACTATATGGTGGATATATGTCCCTATATGCCCACAGACATCGATTATACTGGACAGGGCATGGAAATATGCGTATGACGTTATTTTAAGCCTTTTTGCCATGTAATGAATATTCGAGTCAAACACCATCCGAATCGGTACAATCGTTCCAAAGTGCATAAATATTTTCAAAGAACAGCATTATTTCTCTCACTACTAGTCATTACATAACTAAGTACCTTGTAGAAATCTATCAAACTTGTCGGAACTGCATGATAATGCCGCTAAATAATGTAACTAGGGGGAAATTTTTCATTCACAATTACTGTCGTAACAAAGTCCTTCCTTGCTCTTGTGTACGATAATTATATATAATAATAGTAATGGATTCGACATACGTTGTCCTGTCTTAACTATAAATATATGCATATAAAATTAGTATAACTTCCAGGGTGGCCTGTGCCCAGCAGTGGATGTCACGAAATATAAACTATCATATCTCTCAAATTGGACGAAATTACATATAAATGCCAACTTTCGTGAATATCGGTAGCCTTGGTGAAGAGTTCATTGATCATTGGGAACAAACATCATGACACTGGATTTTTATATATTTAGATTGTCAGCTTCTTTCATTATAAAATTAAATGCTGAGCAGGACATTCAGTTAAAATGTGGGTACAAACATTTTTATTTTAATCTAATTGACCCGACAGACGTTGTCCTGTCTTCTATAAATGCAAATTAGTATAATTTCCCGTAGATTTTTTTTCATAAGAACCTATCCCTGACATTCATAGGCACAACAAGAATTAAAGAAAGTGGTCAAACCGTTCCCGAATTTTGCTTTTAGTGACACATAAAGTGTTTTTTTTTTATTTCCCCGCATTGTCGCCACAGTAAAAATTGTTCATATTGACGAGCCCAACAGCGTTTCTAAGACCATTGTTCGGGGTCTTTTTACATTCTGTACACTTAGTGAATTTTCAGAAACCGTTAAGTAAGACATATTTCTAGTTACTTACCTACTTAAACATCACGTGACAACTTTGTGAAAAAAGATAACACTCAATCGATGGTTGTGTATGTGCCTAAATAGACACATAAATGTAGAGAATCCTCAATTAGCATTCTGTTCCCGTGTAAGGAGCAATGACTCCGATGTGACACAGATCTGTTCCTGATGTCTAGACGTACGACCGTCGCCTGGCTGTACAGCGCCGCCGCTCTACAACTGTCCATCATAAAATATGAGTACCTAGTAGTGGCGAAGCTAGGTGGTAAGCAGGTAGTACAAGACAAGCCTATGCCAGGCACATTAACAAATATTTTGAAGGAAATTAAGTAGCGTAAGGACTTATTATAGCTCACATAAGTAAGACAAATAAAAATCTAAATAAGTTAAGTACCTATTTTTCACTACCGTCTTACCTCCTAGCTTCACCACTAGTACCTAGTAACTATCTATGAATTCAAAGTAATTTTCTATAAAAAAAAACTTTTCTCAATAGAGCGAGTACAAAGACGAACAATTTAAGGTTAAGGTAAGTAAAATAAAGTTACGTCTCTTTCGTTTCCTAATATTTTTGACAGATAAATTTTTTTTAGAGCACTCATTTTATGTTTAAAACATCAATACATAGTATAAACAAAGTCGTCTCTAGGTGTTTATTCTTATGAATGCTTAGATCTTTAAAACTACGTAATGTATTTTGATGTGGGGTTTTCTTTAATAGATAGAGTTAAGCAAGCTTTATAGATATGTATGTATAATATATACATAATAATAATAGCAGGGAAACACTGTAAATAATATCTAATTCTTTATTGGTGGTGAAACTTACGATAAACATTTAAACTATATATATAATGAATATTACTATAATTAATAATATATTGGCAAAACATCATGTGCCGGGTAAGCTAATAAACAATACTTTACTACTATGAATTGCCCACTTTGAAACTGCGAACATCCTTAATCCCTTACTACGATAGTTATGCATTGTGTAACTTACACATTGATTTGTGAAATCTCGTAGTAAACTTTGGGATTAAAAGGTAAATGTTTTGTAAATATACACATAATCGGCCAATATTCTGGTCTACGACTCACTCTAAGGTGAAACTCATATAAATGCCATTAAACATTAAGGTAAATTTTTCAATTCAATAATAGTTTTTCATAATTATTATTGATAATTAAATGGCACAGAAAGTGTCTTCAAAATTGATATATCACTTTCTGGGCCGACTGTACAGTTATAACCCAGAATGAAACATTTCTGACGCTTTTGAAAATGGCTGGGTTACCAATATTTCTGACTGCTCAAACGAGCTTACTTGTAGAACTCTATATTAAAAATTATACCATACGAGATACGTCCATGAGATTGTTGATAAAATTTGTTAGTTGGTCCTTTACTTTACTAAGGAAAGAGAGAGAGAGAGAGAGAGAGAACATTGTTTTATAGAACAAATGGGACATACCCGACGATGCGCCTTACGAGATACATACGCTGTGTGTGACTCTAAAATACTGACGCTGGTGTCGGCATTTTAGAGTCACACAGCGTATGTATTGACACGGAGAAACAGTAATTGGCGAAAAACATCACCTTGTGGCTAAATCACAAGTACGACCCTCTATCTATCCAACGAAAAAATAAACTTAGGCTAATATTTTACTTCGAAATGCGTCTGTAGTTCTCGTGTTGACTTCTAATCTGGAGGTTATGAGTTTGAGACAGAGGGGTGTATTTTTCAGAGTCTATGTACGCTACGCATCGCCCATACGGGTATTTATCATAAAGCGATAGGTTTTTTTTGATGTTCTGTTTGTTTTTATGTTCCTTTGCAAGATAGTGTTTAGTGACTATTGTACCTAATTATGAACTTTCAGTGGTAGCCTGTTTTTTATTGTCATTTTAATTGTATGTTTAGTGGTTGTTGGTTATCCTTAATAATATAAAATAAAAATTGGTCCATTCTCACGTACTTTTGGTAGACTGTGGACATTTGATTAGTAGGTAAATGTGCGCTGCTTTGGTATTAATAGGCGTGCAGTGTTTTTAATTTGTTTTAGGATCCAAAAGTGTAAAGACGTTAATTTCCATAATAAATGAAAGGATGACTCAGCGTCCTTGCAGAGCGCATACATATCCAATGATCAGGGCAGATTACGAAGGTACCATTGTCTGAGACAACAATGTGCTCGCCCACTGCCACTTTCTGTTTTAAATCATTACGTGTAGGCAGTAGGTTAGATGTCAGTCGAAATAGAAAAAAAAAGCTTTTGAAACTTTTGTGTAGGTAATCCTGAAATAAGTTTGAATTTCGAATGTCATAACAGCTGTTCTGTCCGTGTAGTTTTTACCTTAATTACTTCCTTCATGTTTAAAATTTTCAAGTAACTAAATTACAGTTCGTTCACGAAACGTGAATCAACCTTGAGTGCATCAGAGAGCTGCGAAGGACTGCGCTTGCGCACTGTAACCTGATCAGTGCATTCCGGCGAACATACGTCATTGTAGGATGTGGTTACCAACCTGTTTGTAACCGAAGACTAACGAAATAAGTTTAACAAAAAGTACCGTGTACTTACTTTAACTGTTAAAATTGGAACCCCAAAATTATTTGTCATATTTTGACGCACATACTATGTTGTGACTATATACTGTAAATTTTAATATGAAGGACAGAATATATTTAAAACACGTCTACGATACACTCGGATCTACAAATTGTAAAATAACGAAATCCTTTCTGTTTTCCAACACGGAATGCCGTAGGATGCGGCTCACGCTGTAAACTATTCAGTTACGAAATTATGTGCCTATACAATATACTATTCATGTATTCGTCTCGCTTCCCTTCTATATGTTTGATAAGGACGGAAGACAAGTAGTATGGGCCGAGTAGGATCACAGCCAGTTGTCACGGCATGACGCAACGAACGGTGGCGGGTCGCAGCGCAACAATTGCGTAAAGTCTTTTTGACATGCCGTCTGAGAGGAGCTTTCTTCTCAACTAACTCCCAATTCATACCTATCTTATACGCAAACAAAACGTGAGAAACCGTGAAATTGTCGTTGTTTTATCGTAATATGACGAATCGGTATATAAAGAGAAGTAAAAGGTCGAAAGAAGTTGCGAATTCTATATGAAAGTTGCATTTTTTTCTACGTACAAGCTATTTGTTTGTTTCGGTCTAACAATAATACGTTACTTGATTGGCAGTTCCATTGTAAGCGTGACAGGGTTTCGGTTCATTCCACTCTTAACTGATCGATGATTGTTTCATATGTGCTACTGAAAACAAAGTGGCAAAACAAACATTGAAGCGCATTCGAAAGGAGGTTTCGTAACACATCAATAAGGTTTAGAACACATAAGGTTGGATGTTGTCTCCCATTGACGTGAACGTTAGATGTTTATTGCCTATTACATGATTGTTACATAACTATTTATAATAATACATTTAATTTCCTGTCCTAGTCTGAGATGGTAAATGACGACCTACGTTATATTCGTTCTTATGAGATTATTGGAGTAAGAAAAGGTTAAAGGTGAACTAAAGCGGCACCTGGGTTAGTTATCTGGGTTTAGGAAGAGGAAAGTGCATCCGGCATACACGCTAGAGAGATATAAGAAAGAGCTTAAGCTGCAATTAATCCCTGGTTTTGTGAATGAACTCGATAATAGGATTCTTGAGGTGCTGGGGTGATTATTATGTTTGTATTTTTTGGGATTAAATAAATTCATGTAAACATTGTGGTCAAACTACTGATAGTTAGAATTTAAATGTATCCCACATGATTTACCGTATCCACTTTAGTAATATATAAAAAAAAATTGTAATCGTAAATGGTTTTTGTGATTTTTAAATGTACAACAATGCATTATCTATTTCCCTACGCAAATCGTAAACCAAATAAACTTTGAAATAAAAATATAGAATGTAATAATTCTTACAAGCTATCCAGTTATTTATTTTTAAAAACTTCATCCGGATGAACTTTTCCGGATGTCCTTATAAACAAGACAAATCCTAGGAAATTACAATGAGTGGCAACCCTATTTCCGTTAAACATATCACCTACGTAGTATCATCGCATCAGAATATAAACAAGATGTCGTCATTGCGTAAAATGGAAACTCGGATCAGTTACTAAACAGACACATTAGGATCAATTTCGTAAGAAACGGCTCACAAACATTCGGAATCGAATCTTAAATTTAACGCGTGACCCGCAATTGGAATCAAGGAAAATTTATTAAAAAATACACACACTTACATAAACTCACATAACTGCACGATAACTGGTCGATTGGGTTGAACTTTTGTGATAGTTATACAACAGTGACAGTTTCGGCATCTGAACTATTTTTCTAAGTCTTAGGAATAATTAGATGAACCATTTAGTTAAATAAAAACAGGCACGATGCTTCGTAAAAATATTTTGGTTCTGAAATTTTCGATGAATACTTTGGGAATAGGCGGGCACCCCTTCGAATAGCCTTTATTAAAAAAATATGCTAAATTTATATAAAACGATATCAACTTAAAAAGGTAGAGGTTCAAATTGTTATTGTTTCTACCGAGGGTACTCTCCAGAGGAAGGGCAGCAGCGCTCTCTGTGAGCTAAACCACAACACCACTGCGCCCGCCAACCCGCCTGCCAAGCGTAGCGATTATTAGCATTTCTCCCAAAAAATATCATGGAAATCATTGATGATGATGATGATGTGATCCTAATGTTCTGTCCACCTCTCTTTCGGGATTAAGGACGTGAGTGTACGTATTTTTTTTTCAAATACAAATAATTTAATTGCCTTTTAAATAAAATAAGACTCAGTTTAGAACGATTGAACATTTTCAATTGCAGTAATGAATGATTCTAAGTAACGGTATTAGGTTAAGTTTGATTGAGTAGGTTCAACTACCAATTGAAAGATTAAACTGCTTGGTACTTCGTGAGTCACATCGGGCACTGGCTGAAAATCAGCGTCAATCCGTAAGCCTCGGTAACATGCTGAGCCAGCTGTGCTGTCATTGCCGCAATTATTTGTTTACTTATTTGTGTTTTGTATCTTGTGGTGCTGTCTTTTAATTCCCATGTTCAGGGAGATTTAACTGTTTTTCTTTCTTTCTAAACTTGAGTCTCAGTAGTGAAATTAAATGAAAAATGTGTTACAGTAAAAATCTTATTACCGTTACCATGCGGAGGTCAAGTGCAAGGCGTTATAAACGTCGACGAATGAGCATCGTTGCCATGCTGCGCACGCGCCACTTCCGTTACACTACTCTGATATAACTATGACATTTTTTCCCATTGGGCCCACTGGCTACCTACATACATACACGCATAACACTTGCGTGGACGCTCGACTTCGGACAATAGAACTTTTATTGTCAACACGTTAATAGTTGAGAATTGTCCCCGAAAGGGTTAAGTGGGCCATTCATCGGGTCAGCGTTACAAAGACAATTACGGATCTGTGTAACACTGACACATATTAAGCGAACACATTTCTATTTTTTTTTTCATTTAGGTCATTAATTACCTTCGGTATTTGGTTATGTAAGGAGATAAAAAACTAGTTTTTTGAACGTCAAAAAATATCGAATGTGAAAAAGAAAAAAAAGAGAGTCTGTGTTCTTGTCATATAGAATTGTATTATTTATGGCCGTGGTGATGAGGCAATTGGCTCTCTGATGGTATGTTATACTCGTGGTGTTTTACATGCAGAGCGATATAAAATTACTTATGTATTTTATTTTTTTATTGGTTAGCAGCTGTAGTATAGGTTGAGTAGTTATGATCTGCTAGCAGTGGCGTGCTTTTACGACAAGGTAGGCAGTGATCCCCAAGGATTGACACATAGGATAGGTTTTTTTTGTAACTTGTCTTTACGAATTATAGGTAACCTACAAAACGCTGCGTCAGCCTAAGACGTGAGTACAACAAAAAAAGATCTAGCAATTCTCTTATTAGGTCGGGAAGCTAAAATACTAAGGTAGGCAGTGACAAACTTTTTGCCTATATGGTGTGCACGCCACTGTCTGCTAGTGTGGGTTCTATACCATACAGCTCTAGAAAAACATGTGGACACGTTTTTCGTCTTTTTCCTCTATAGTTTCGAGGCCACATAATGTGATGAAAAGAGGAATATACTGTCCTGTGGTTGTAACTGGCTTTTAATAGCTCTTTTTACCCAAGAGTTTCTTATTTAGAGACAGAAACAATGTTGTTACCTGATTGTATTATGTCATAGATTTTAATTGATTGTTCTTACACAAACCCATTGTTCTCACCCTCTGTCACGTTGGGTTAAATACGCTTGGTGAACCGTGGGCATTTGCTTATTAAGCAAGTGCCTCTGCCTACCCCGCTTTGGGATTAAAAGGCGTGAAGTGTATTTTTTTTACACAAACCTGGTACGTCGAGGGCACGGTACGGCGAAAAAAACAACCTGGGGATAAACGCGAGCACCTAGACTGTTGCTACTCCCATGTAATTGGACAGGAGTGACGCGAGTATTGCATTGTGTAGATGTGTAAATATTTGTTGTTCATAAATAATGTTCTTAGATTTAAGTACTAACATAGTTTGTACCTTAGTTGTGTATTGCTTGAAATAAATATTTTTTTATTATTATAGCGTTAGGCTCATAAGCTATCACGTTGAGTCCCCGTATCACGTTGTCTGTGATGTGAGTGGAGTTAAAAAAAATACACTTCACGCTTTTAATCCCAAAGCGGGGTAGGCAGAGGCACTTGCTTGCTTGCAAATGCCCACGGTTCACCAAGCGTATTTAACCCAACGTGATGGGGGTGAGCCCATCGCCGTTATAGGGTTCACACACCTTGAGGTGTGGGGGTTTCATCACGATGTTGTCTTTCACCGTACGAGCGTTGTGTTGCGTACTTAGGTTCTGAAAAAGAGTTCCATTGGTACACGTCCAGTAGCCGGTCTCGAACCCGCGACCTCTCGGTTACAAGTCAAGTATCCCACCAACTGGACCACAGACGCTCTGCCCAATCATGTAACTTCATCGATTTATTTACAAATAATGAAGTAATGCCCTTACAGGTTGGTATCAAGTTGCGTACACAATATTATGCGGCGCATCTGACCCGAAACGTGTGGCCCAGACAAGTGCGTGCCTCTTATCAATTGCAGCAGTGCATTGACAAAACACTACCGATTTAAATGTACCTCTTGCACCCAACACATTCGTACAAGAGCGAGCTCTACATAAATATGTAGAGTTACAGGCCTATGTGTCAAAGTGTATACCTTCTTGAAGGTACAATGCACGATTCGTATGTGAAGTAATTTAGTGTAATTTTGAATGTCGATCGATGTGATCCTTCCTACAAGGAGCTAGTAGCATTACAATTACTAAATTACGTAGTTTATTTGTATATGTATAAAGAAGGACTGAGAGAGGTTCTTTATTATAACAGGGGATTGATAAAATAGCAGTTTTTTCAGGCTTTTCTGATTTTAATGGTACAATCACCGGTCCGATACGCTTAGGCATGAAAATGGCCTGCCACGAATATCTTTAGACAATAAGGTAGGTTTCTTTTTTTTCGTTGTTACGTTATAAAACTCTATGGATATAATCTAGTTACATCAAGAAGTGCCATAAAAAAATCATAGATAGGCTCTGATAAAGAAACCTCTTTCAAAATCTCTAAAGGGTTCGTCAACCCCATTGAGGAATATGTGCGTTACTTTATATATAATTATTCAATGTATGATACCGTGTCTCTACCACACTTCTTATACAAACCTAAGGGCATCCTTGCCCTTAGCCTCCGATAAAATTTTAGTACTAAGCATAAAAACATTTATTTCATTTCCTATACAGCGATAGACCGGTGTCCATGCATTTTATAAGTCTATTAACACGTATACATATTAAATTATTACACACAGGAAACGTTTGTTTTTATGTTTGATTCACCTGTATAGGCTTTGAAACACCTGGACCGATATGAACAATCATTCTATCGTTGGGACGCTACCGTATTCCCAAAATTACCTACCCCTTATTTGAAATCGCGAACCCGCCTTCCAAGCGTGGCGGTTACTGGCATTTTCTGCCAAGTGATTATGGTAATCATTGGGGGAAGCCTTCGCCCAGGAGTGGAAGTAATGTGGCTAATGATGATGATTATTTGAAATCAGAGATTAACGAGACCCAAAATGTTGAAAAAATTTAAAATATGCGATTGAAATCGCGGCATATCTAGTAGTATCATATGGTCATAAAACTGTCGTCTGTCTGACTGAATATACATAAGTGAATGCATATATAGCGAATAACGGCAACTTACTACACGCGAGGCATTGATGGGTGTGAAGGCAGCCTTTGTGAAATTCTAAATAACATTCTGAATATTTATAACTTGTCCAAGGCTCAAATAAACTGTGATACCGCGCTGCTGGTGCATCCAAACATCGAACGAAGTAGTCCAAGGGAATTTTAATTTTCGGTAGAAAAATGTACTTATTACACATTTAGAAGGGTATATAAAGGTCAATGTATGCTTTACAGGAAATTAGTAACGTTTCAGCCCTTCATAGATATACCAATATTATATCAAATATAAATAACATATAATAAATACGGCGAATATAACACATGTGTCACCACCCCAGCCAACATTTTGCTGTCTTGGGTTCGTAAGAGGCGACCGAAGGAACTCTCCAGAGGACGGGCAGCAGCGCTCTCTGTTATTTAGACCATAACACCACTGCGATCGCCAACCCACCTGCGAAGCGTGGCGATTATTAGCATTTCCCCCCAATTGATCGTGGAAATCATTGGGGCAGGCCCTCGTCCAGCATCGGACTTCATGTGGATGATGATGATGAAATAAAAATATCTTTATTCATCATTTTTTTTTTAAAAGTGCACTGACATTATATTAAATTAAAAGTTTAAACCGGGCATTACGGCTGTTGACAGATCGTGACCAGGGCACATGTAACTGTGTCGAAACGTCGAACAAACAACTAAGGTAAGCTGAATGCTTTTATTTGGTTAATTTTCGCGCCGTAACACCCGGTTTAAACTTCTAACTTTATTCATCTTTGATTGTTCACTTAAAACAGCATGTATCAAACGATAACAATGTCTTGATGAACTTCACGTTGGAAGTAAAATACGTCCCCGGCTCGGAATATTTTATGGTCTAGAAGGATTGGGAAAAAACTGGCAGCCTTTCATAACCCATGCCAAAGATAAAAAAACATGACGAATTAACGGTACATAGGTAGTTAAATTGTTCAATGTTTCTTTAAATTTACCACATATTCATGCCACTAGGCTCCCGTGGGATAGAGAAAGATCAGCCTGCTAATCCTGCTATGTGTGATCAATATTTTTTCGTAAACGTATCACGAAGACTGCCAGTTTTAGTATTGAGGGCTGAAGGGCCAGTTCTTCTCTTTTTAAATAGGTTTATTTCGCCAAGGTTTTTCTGCGGAGTGTTTTTGTTTCGTTTGATTTTTCATATCCAGCCAGACAATAAGCCCTTAAAAACGAATATCGACATAGATTCTACGAGTATAGGCATAGCATAATGATACATAGTGATATAGCTGTCTCTAAAGGTAATACATTACATACATTCAATTTTACAATACCTACATAAAATCAAACGCTAACAAAATGTCGGAGTGTGATATACTGTAATATTAAATTTGCTTTCATGATTCTCCTGACATATAGGTATAGTGGTAAAATTCACAGAGTGTATGTTTTGCCACACACCGATCGGCGCATGCGCCTAAAAGCGCAAGAGTCGGCTGCCATTCCTCTCGGCCTGACCTTTAGCCGGCGCCGGCGCATCCTATTCGCCAAATGTCGATGATTAGGTAATTACTTACATATGTGTTTGTACATACTGCTACGTTATAATAAATATGGGAAACTAGTTGACTGCAAACATTGGTTTGCCAGTATAAATTATTTACATCGTTTTTTGTTTTCAATTAAAAAGTAGCATATGTCCTTTCTCAGGCTCTAAATTATCTGTATACCAAATTTCATTTGAATCGATTCAGTAGTTTTTCAGCGTGAAAGCATGACAGACACACAGAGTTACTTTCGCATTTATAATAATAATATGAATTTAGCTGCTCTTTGGAATAAAGTATTTTTTTTCAATATTTTTGTTATTTTGTTAGGTTTTTTTAACTGTGTAGCGTCACCATCAACAGGATATTATTGTTTTTCCTAGTTTTTCTTACGGATGGTAAAATCAAATTTAAAAAACTGGTATTTCGATTCATGGCATCAGATTTCCTGCATAATATATTAAGTAGGTGCTTAACTAATTTTGCCGTCTAGAAAGTAGAGTTTTAAGTATTATTATGAGGTCATTAAGTTACATTAGCCATGTAACATGTAAAAGAGACAACTCTATTACAGAACTCTATGCAATGCGACGCAAGTTTTGTAGTGATTAGCTAATAGCTATATGATCAATTAGGTTTCTGGTCTGACGGCTTTTTGAACCGCATTCCGGCAAGGGAACCTTGAATTATTTTTGCTAATACCTAATACATAATTGAACAAATTACCTACTTATATTTAGACACCTATCATATGTAGATAACATATCCGATGTTTCAAAACAATATATTTAAATCATTATAACATATTATGATTCTATGTTGCATAAGTATTAAATGAGACCACGCTATTACAAAAAAAAAAAATACAAAAATATCTTTAAAAAGCTATTAAATTATATGATTACTAGCTGACCCGGCAAACGATGTTTTGCTAATAATATATAGTGTTATTCGGCTATTATCTGCATGTATTATGCATATCAACCTTTCTCAAGAATCACTCTATCTACTAAAGAAAGCCGCATAAAAATTCGTTGCGTAGTTGTAAAGTTGTAAGCATACATAGGGACAGACAGCGGGAAGTGACTTTGGTTTGTACTATGTAATGATGATTGATTTGTTGTAAAAATATATTATTATAAAATACATAATCGCATGTTATGTAATAAAGGTGATAATTGTGAATAAGATACAATGGGAATTCGGTATAGAATTCGGCGCCTGAAGGAAAATACACTTCACGCCTTTAATCCCAAAGAGGGGTAGGCAGAGGCACTTGCTGAAGCAAGTACCCACGGCGCCTGAAGGAGATTTCAGGAAAATTTTAAAAATAACATGACAATAATTAATGCCCGTCATTTACATTAGTACAACGGCACTAAAAATGTAACCCAATTGAAATAAATAAATTTGTTTCACAACTTCTATTTTTTCACGATTTTAAATCCTAAAGCAGGTTAGCCCGAGGCACTTGCTCAGAAATTTATTCTACATAATCAAGAAAAAATCTTAAAGTATCCAGTGAGATGAGCCACTGACGTCTATTGCAGTACATAGGCCTCCCCAAAACCCGCCACGACGTTGTGTCTTTTACCTTGTCTATTAGTATGCAATTATGTACATACTCAACTTAAGTTGCAGTGACACCCAATGAAATGTCTTCTAAGAATAATGAAAGGTCAAAGCGTCTCGAATGTATGACTTATAAGTTTTATGATTTTAGAACAGGCGAAAGTCACGATTGCAATAACTTTTATAGCAGCTGAGGATCATCGAGGCGTATTTGTTTATTTTTTTTTGTTTCAAATCAGTGGCCTTTGTGCCTGGTCATTGTCGCAAATGTGACAAAACTGTAAGCAGATTGCCATGCTTACCTTGGGAATTATGTTTATGTATATATTTATTAACTAAATTAAGAAATAACACACTAAAACAAGAAAAGTAATACAAATAAAAACAACATACACAAATCAAAAGTGTCTAGGGATCAAGAACATTTTTAGCTCTAAAAAAATCTAATTTATTTAAATCAAATCTAATCTTCTGAATTGGTCTCTTACCTATTATTTCCCCATGCCTGTATCAATAACTTATCACCACATTTTCAATAAATTATGAATGAATTCAGTTTTTGTAAAATATATTCTTGATTGCAATTTTCTAAAATGTACTTGATCCCTAGACACTTTTGATGTGTGTATAAATAAAATAAATACACATCACACCTTTTATGTTCGAAGCGGGGTAGGCAGAGGCACTTGCTAAGTAAATGCAAGTTCATCAAACGTATTTAACCCAAAAGTGACAGGGGTGAGCCCATAGCCGGTATAGGATTATCGCTACTCCTTATCTTACCCTAATTACCGCATTATCCTTTGAAACGTTATGTAGAAGTGTATACATATACTTACAAATATCAAAGGTATACTACATAGCAAATATACTACAGAGTCATGTATATTAGGCGTTAAGCAGTGAGTCATGCACAGCAAAAGTGTCTATGACTCGTTTGCCGACCGGGATGTCACCAAAGTAACACTATTTGAATTTTATTTACCAATAATTATCCTGCATTCGGCACTGCAGCTTCAGCGACGTTATCAAAAGTGCAGCGTTTAAAATCCTATCTATCAAAATTGCTGTATAAATGCTTTCATTAACCAATTTCAGTTAAGGACGGTGGAAGTTATGGCGGTAAAATCAAACGGGACTTTGCTTTGGAAGGCAGGTCACGTGCCGCACGCAAAATTGTGCGCAGGCGCTCCTACTTCCTCGCTCCACTTGTAAGGGCCCTAAGATTTATTGTCTTTCTAAGTATAGCATAGCTATATATCACGCGATCGATTGATCAGCACACGAAAATCAACGACACTATTTTTAATCGAGGCACCGTTATGCTATCTGTACCATGTTCACGCTATATGTAGTATTCTAATAATGTTTCCAAGTGTCAAGTCGATAAATTTAAATACAGTTCTTCAACATACGAGACGGCCAGACAGCTGAATATCACGGGCGCACACCTACTCATAAATCCCAGTCACGTGTACAAATTAATTCCTCCAATAACTGGACTCGGCGTCTATGTGAACTGCTGACATTATAAAAAAATCACAATCCTTCACAAAAAAAATATCATTTCCACTATAACATACCTACCTACACTAAAACAAGATTTCATAACAGAATCGGATCATCATCTGTGAATGTCATACATAAATTAGATCGGAACATTCGCTATCGTTTTCCATTAAATTGTTGGATGATTAATTTGAATGAATATGCATAATATGTGCACGCACTGAGAATGCATGATGCTTGTGATGAGGATGTTGCACGTGGTCGCAGAGGGTGCGAACATGTCCCGGGGGTGGTGTGTCGGCTGCAGTGTGTGTCCCCCCCGGGCGAGGGTGCGGCGGGCGGGCCGCGGGGGCCGCGGGCGGACTTGCGTCGCTTTTCACTGTTCTCGAGACGCGCTCGCGCACCTGATATAAAAGCCTCTGTCGCCCATTCACCCGCCCGCAGTCAGTGCTTGAACGTTACAGTGTCTACAATACACGTGTCAAAGGACTTTGTAATAAAAAAATAATAATGAAATCACGGTGTTTAATAGTGCTTGCGGCCGCCCTCGGCGTGGGTATGTAGCATTTTTGTATAATAAAGTTTCAGGGCGGCGTCGTCGGCGCGGGCGCAGCTTCGCCGCGGTTCGTGCCTACGCGCATCATTATGAAAGTCTCATCTAGGAATTGAGCGATTGGTGTGTCATACCTCTGAATGGGGAAATTGTGGGATCGGTGTGTTTTTTTTACAGTCGATACTACAGTGACTTTGTTATCTATTGTCTCATTGTTTCAACTCTTCCAGTTTTCTCATCAATGACTGGGTTAGTGGTGTTTAGAAGTTTCATAGTTAAGAAAATTTCTCTCAGGTTCTCATTAATGTTTTGCTGCAAAATCTATTGTTTGTTTCACTGTCATCAGTGTGATTCGTACTTTACCGTTGACTGATTGTCGGGTAGGTTTATTGCTATAATTAATTTACAAATCGTAGATTTCTAATGATTGTACTGTGAAAACATTACAACAATAACAACAACGGCAAATGATGCGTGAAAATGGCCGCATGAGTATCTGTACAACAATTGCCTCTGAGAATATGTAATTTGCGAGCTGAAAGCCGGTGGTGGTCAACGCCCCATCGTCGACATAACACTCACTTTCACTTATTTATCATTTTATCAGTCAACATGGGCTCTATTTGGAGCAGGTTTCTCTAGTTGTTTTGTCAATGTAGTATCACGAGAAATGCAGCTACTATTACCGTGTACGCGTAATACTGCTGGTCTGTTATGTTGTTAGACAAAGACACGTAACCTTGGGGCGATGTGGAAGCGGTCGCATGGCCGCTCTCACACTTACAATCGACACGGCTGTACCTATGTATTTTTATGGTTCTCAGAGGAAGAAAAAAAAGCTTCTAATTTTAAAGTACCCAATTATATTACACTGAACGTGCAGGTAAAATTTGTAGATACAATATAATTGTATAAGTATTGTCATACGATAAATGTTTAGGTAATTTAAATTGCAAAATAATAATAATAATACGTGAGCAAGTTTTCGTTAGAGGACTAGGTATAGGTGATACTTATTCATAAAAATAACACTGGCACAAAAATAAATTAGACAAAAAATATGTCTAAATTAAATGCCTATTATGACATTTATTTATTAATGTATTATTCATAAAGTGTGTGATTACGACACTGAACTAAATTATCATTTGACATTTTTGGCTCACTCTTTTATGTTGCGCAATTCACTGAATGCGATTACCTGATTAGAATATTGTCGTAATCAGTCCTCGGATTGCAGGGCGGATTACGGTTATTGTTTTCCAATGACTTGTAGAAATTGATATTTGACTCTTTATTTCGTTTCAAATAAATGAATAACTAACTAGTAAGATACGAAGTACTTATCTATTTGCGATGACAAAAAAAAATATCACTTTGATTGTTTTAAGAATGGATGGGTGCGCCGATGTATTAGCATAATTATGTGTTATTTAGCATTGTTTAGGATTTCTTACACGTACCTAGTTCCCACGCATGCACTATACCTTGTTGAACAGTACTTGAGGACAAACAAGCGAGTTGCTTATTACTTGCCGCATTTGAATAATATTGATTTGCAATGAAATTCTAACCACCTACTTGGTGCAGTTTACTCCGAATTGTCATAAGAACAATACAATTGAAAACTAAAAGTTGATTGATGCGTCCACGCAATAATTATCGGATTACTAACACGACGTGATGGCAAGCGTGATGGTATGCGCCGAAAGACGTGCGTGTGCGCTCATCTCGGGAGAAAAGAAAAACGGTGAAAAGCTCCCCGCATGAGTGCGCACGAGTCGCCTCGTAGAGATCATCGTCCATATAAAAACTTCTTACTCATTGTCAACGCTTTGTTGTAATTTGTTAGACAATTCGCTGTATTGAGTTTATCCTGCGTTTAATTTTCTACATTTGCTTGTAACATTACAACTTATATTTAATTTATTTTTGTCGTTTAATTTTACTTATGTTTTTTACAACTAGTTTTGAAAAAGGAACCATGCATTATGTATGTATGTTGAATGACCATTTAGTAAGTGATTGGTCAATCCAAACCGTTAGGTCATAGCGTAACGACATTAGCACATTGCGTCATCACTAGTCCTATTGACTGAAAACCTATTATTTTCAAACTATTCTGTAAATTACTCAACCTTATTTTTTTATCTCTCGGTCAGTAGGTACTTTGAGCATGCCTTATTTTATACATAACTTTAGTTATTACAGAAGTCTACACTAATATATTCTGATATACTCTAATAAGGGGTTATTAACTAAAGTTATTCAAAATGCAACTAATAAAAATTTTCTCCTACATATTAATTTAATATTAATTTGACATTACTTGGAGTACGTGTTTTGATAAAATACACTCCACGCATTTTAATCCCAAAGCGGGATAGGCGGAGACACTTGCTTAATAAGCAAATGCCCACGGTTCACCAAACATATTTAACCCAACGTGACAGGGAGTGAGCCCATCGCCGGTATAGGGTTCACACACCTTGTGGTGTGCGGGTTTCATCACGACATCTCTGATATTGTATAGTTCGTGCATTTCATGAATGCGCGCGGGCCTTAGATGTGTGAGTCGTATATGGATTCGCTAGTTGACAGTTCAAACGATCAAAACTGCCACACACACATCTAAGGCCCGCGCGCATTCATGAAATGCACGAACTATACGTGTTTTGATACTGTACAGTCGGCCAAGAATCTGCTCTACCACCCTAAGGTTGAAACTCATATGAATGTCATTAAACATTAAGGTTCATTGTTCACATGTCACAGTATACCAACTCTACCTTATTGATGTTTTAGTGACACAGGAAATGTCATCAAAACTGATAGACCATTTTCTTGGCCGACCGTACCTAAATAGTTCTTAGTAATGTTTCACAGTATAAAAGGCACTGGGGTCTCACGATTAGTTCTCTGCAAGTTAGTTTGTCTAGATTTCCTTGAGCCACGGATTTGGTAATGCGATTAACCAGATTCCTGAGTGGAGTGGTCTTGTTTTATTGACTCGCGGTTTTAACTGGTTCTGGTATGCATTTATTATATCGTTGCTACTAAAGTGAAATATACAATAGGTATAAAGAAAAAAAATAAAAATATTAGTTTATTAGAAATTGGGGTAGGTAGAGAAACTTGCTAAGAAAATGGCTACAGTTCATCTAGATTTTGAAGACATTGAAAATCACACAGCACAGTAAATAAAAGGCAAATTTATTATTAAAACAATTATTAAATTATTAAAACTAAGTAGTAAATTATTACAACTAAGTATTTAATGTAATTAATTGATTCGAGTAAAATTAAACCCTACACTTATTTTAAAGCAAATAAATAAGACACCACAAGTTAACCTTCCAGTTTGTTATACAGATTGTGCCATAGTCTATTAGAAATTATATTACACATTTTCGTAAGAACTAAACATAGAAATACAATGAAATACACAATTTCTTTCTCTACATAAAGTGTTGTAACTTTAACACCAATTCAGTAATCGTTACAAGCATAAAACTAGTCGATTAATTTAAACGAGCAGCCGCAGTTTTTCGTCACAGCATCCTCATAATGTGTGATACAAGATTACGTTAACGTTGACCCCGAAAAAAGAAAACAAACAAAAACGTAATTATTACATCATGGCCGCCGTCCGGGGAGATGGAGCCTACTTTCCAAGTGACCCCCTTAGGGAACAGTTGACCCCGGGGGCATTGCCTCGAGGTGGCATTGTTGACCCCAATCGGCTTGCGTTTGGCACCGATGAATATATTTAGTTTCGAGTTTCAATCATATGGTGAAAGTAGATGGGTTACAAATTATTGATCCATTTGCTTTATTCATTCTTTGTGTCCCTGATTTTGTGTCAAATAACATAAGTATTATTATTAGCAATGTTTTTAACTTAAAGAAATAATTCTTGCATAGTGCCTTCTAATATTAGAAAATCTATAAGTTTGATAGAACATTAATTAAAAACTATTTGATCTAATTAAAAATATGAAATAATATATCCATTCGCGGTCTAACAGTTTGAAATGACATTACAAAATATTAGTATATATTTGTTTTGTAATAAACACGACCAATAATAAAGTCTTACAATATTTTCTCGTCGTAGCAAATTTCAAGCTCTACATAAAAAGTAGCCATACAAAAAACATCAACGGGTGCACAAAAGATTTCCTCCTTTCTCAATAACATCGTATCATACATACAATGTCTGTTATCTAATGATAATGTTGCCACATATTTATGTGTGACATAAGTAAGAGTTTAGTATATTAATACACCTAGTTTCTATATATGTATTTTGACATTTTGCGTTTCTGTGTTTTTCTTGAACAATTTGTGTAGAGATAAAAATGCCAATTCATGTCAAATAATTGTACATTTAAATCCGAACCTGAATTACATACAATCATGTGGGATGAGTACATGTTTTTCACTGAAATAGTTCTTAATGAATTTGGAACCTAGGAGACACTGGCTCACTACAAATTGTTAGCTAGTGGGCAAGGATATGCGTGCGAACTTAATTTAAATTTCTACATCAAGAAATAGAGCAAATGTATAACTCTAATTCCACACGTATTGTGCACTATCGACCCGTAACACGTGTAATATTGAAGGCGCAAGGTCTCCAACCTTTGCATAGGCTTATAAAAAAAGAGAAATTCATCGATTAGGATCAGAGGATGTTATATAAAAATACTTTAGATGAGACAGTCAGTTAAGAGATATTAAAAAAAAAGAACGCCGGTCCGAGGTTACTGACCCCGAGGCAAGTTACCCAACAGTTATCACATGAAGAAATCGAAAGTGGCGGCCGCTTACCCGATCTGTGTATAGGTTACTCTACATTATTCAACAACATCGTGACCTTTGAGTTTCATATGAGCATTACCTGTTTCATCGACGGCCCGATGGCTAATTAAAGTATTATTATACATACTGAAGATTCAGTGAACGGAAGGCTATCGAAGCTTAGCAAAAATAAAAAAATAAAATGTATTACACACTTTATTTTATTATTCTTGTGCAACAGTTTCAAACTACGAAACGGAAACGAAATATTATAATAAAATTGTTTTATATACATAAAAGAATATACAGCGGATGCTGTCTGTAGTTACATGATGCAGTGTAATTGATTGATCGTACGACAGACGTGTTTCAAAACGCTGTTCCGGGATGTTCCGTATTCATGTAGATGTATTACAATAGTATGTTTCATACATGCAAGTGCTAAGTGTGCCAGAAGCTCAAATTTCAACCGGTTGTACGAGTAAGTGACATAACACACGACAAGTAGAATAATCTCGCCATTGCGGTCATCATCAGTGTCCGACATTTTTTTTCTCTTCGACTGACTCACTTCTGAATGTATGTCGGAAGTCAAATGACATTTGCCTACTTGATTTTCTTCTTTCAAGTTGCATTCTCTCATACTTTTCTCTATAGAGTTAGGTAATATTGAGTGCACTATCGTTACTGCAATAGAAATAACAGCTGGGACAATCTAGCAATTATCCGTACCAAATAAAGCTAGAAGTGTTGTCTCAGGGCTGTGTTGCAACACAATGTCGCATTCCGCGGAGAAAGAGCGGCCCTGCCGCGTGGCGCAAGCCCTGCGTTAGCACACCCCGTGGTGGTTGCTTTTGAAATTTCAATTAAAATTCATGAAAGCAAACACTTAGCCTGATGCGCAGGCGCCGCCGCAGCGCAACGATAGCTGTGCGAATAGCTCCTCTTCGGCTTGTTGCTCAATGAACTGCTAAACGGCAGAAGTAGGTCGACTGTAGTACGAATTTGCAAATACTTTTGTTATTTTGCTCAGGTCCGTTCTGTTAGCTGAATACAAAAACACATCGTAGGTACAAAAAAAAAAAAAACAATTAACAGTTTATTTCTTTTTTGTCAACAGCTGTCGGACAGGAGTCATTCAAATGCCCAGATGACTTCGGCTTCTACCCTCATCACATCTCCTGCGACAAATACTGGAAGTGTGACAACGGAGTGGCTGAACTGAAGACCTGCGGCAACGGCCTCGCCTTCGACGCCTCCGACTCCAAATACCTCACTGAGAACTGCGACTACCTGCACAATGTTGAGTGTGGCGAGAGGACACAGCTGGGTCAGTACTTACTTATTTTCTCAGGACTAACCTTCTACTATACTACTGAGTATTAATAATGAGTATTAAACTCTGTCTCACTCATTTAGTAAGTCACCGAAAGTGAAGTACAAATCAGCAGACTGTCTATGTCTACAAACACTAAATTCCAAAAAATATCTTCACTCTCGATTCACAACGTTTTACGTTCATCTAAAAATAACACGTGGACATGAAAATGAAACTTGTATATAAAGCAACGTTTTGACGTGCCGTAAACTGATCTGCGCCGCGATGTAAGCTCAACTTGTGTTTCCACATCGACCTGAATACTCGATACCCGTCGAGCAACAATGACTACAGGGCAAGGATCTAAAGCCGTTTGAGATTCTGTCACTGCACCTCATAATTACCCGCTTGCAAAACTGTTCAAATGTTAAGGTCTGGCAGACAATACCTTTGTGAAAGAAATAATACTACTTATAGATATGTACTTGTAGACGCCAAATTGAAAGTTAGTGTTGTTTTAAAATAAGTTCCTTAACACTTAAACACATACAATTAACATAAAATGACAATAACCGTTAAAAAGGCCTTCCTAGAACGTCAACTTATTAACTTAAGTGGACATAAAATTTTATAATGAAAAACAGGCGATTCGAAAGACAAAACAGGATGTGTGGCAGAAGGTCGTATGGTCAGTTATATCCTGAGAATTTGCAATTAACATTCATTTTTAACAGACATTCGAAGCTCAATACAATACCTATCCAATACCTACCTTCAGCTCACCTTGAACCAGTACCACTTTTTTCGCCTTCAATGGCCTCAAGGATGTCTTGAACACTTGGTTTCTCCGAAGCCAGTTTTTCGCGCATATAATATGTGACGTAAATAATATTTTTGCTATCACGCTAACACGAGACACATTATTGAAATCTGATTCTAGTTTATTTCAATCATGCTTTTTATTTTAAACCTTTTTGTTGTCTTCGATACCTGCGACAATGAAACGCAGAAAAAAATATATAAAAAAATATTGAAAAAGATACGTATTTTGATTTATCTAAATATTTCCGTCTGCAGAGCCCCCGATCTCAACTCCCCATTGCCAGCGGCTGTACGGTATCTTCCCCGACGAGACCAAGTGCGACGTGTTCTGGAACTGCTGGAACGGAGAGGCATCTCGCTACCAGTGCAGCCCCGGACTCGCCTACGACAGGGAAGCTCGCGTCTGCATGTGGGCTGACCAGGTCCCTGAGTGCAAGAACGAGGGTACGTGTGCTAGGACCAAACTCTACAAAACTCTGTATCTGAACACAAGTAGCATCTTAATAGAATCGCAAAAAAACTCATTTTGCACACTCAACATTTCAGCTCCTTTCCTCTCGTACTGCTGCACAACCGTCGCTGCTCTGAAGACTTTGGCTATTCCTTCCACCCTTTCACTCACGTAACCTTCTCCGGTGTTTCCCAGAAGTAGCGGGAGGTTTCGCCTGCCCTGCTCCCGGTGAGGTGTCCAACGCCGGATCTTTCAGCCGTCACGCTCACCCTGAGGACTGCCGCAAGTACTACATCTGCCTGGAGGGAGTAGCGCGCGAGTACGGATGCCCCATCGGCACCGTGTTCAAGATCGGTGATGCCGACGGCACTGGCAACTGCGAAGACCCCGAAGATGTTCCCGGATGGTAAGCTATAAAACTATCACAGTACCTACATACATATATCATCTAATGATAGTGGATCTAAGTTCACAACTAATTAGTCACAAGTTATGGTTGCCTGGTACCTTTAACTGTATGGTGACTGATCAATATAAATAGAACCCCAGACCCATAATCACTTCAACCCCATGTCATCCCTGTGACTAACAATCTTCTATGCACTATGTGTTTTGTATGATGTAACATGTTATGTGACCGTGTAGATAATTTAGTGCTATACGTATGCAGTGAGGAGTCTTGCAAGTCTATCGGCGCGAAGGCAATGTATTCAGGTCACTTCTATTTATTAAAGAAGATATATTTTGAAAAGAGTAATGTATGCGTTGAGCGCGCATGTCACACCAGCTCGCTGACGGTCGTAACTAATGTCAGTCCGTTACCGCGTATGGTAATTTCTCCTATTTAAATTCTAACAGTAACTTATGTCGCCAAAATGCCACAATGGTGGTGCTTTGAAAATATTTGACCTTATTCCAAAAGACGTGCTGTAAACTTTGTCAATAACTCAGTTACAGTCATTGTTTGTTTAGACACCGGACAATAAAGAGATCTTACGAACTCGATTCACGGTTCGTTACAACCGAACAAAGACGTTGTGTTCATCAATTTTGTAACGACGTGTCTGCACCTCGCTATCAAACGCTAGTCAAGGTTCATCTAACATTTTTTTTCGCAAGAGCCGAGCCGATCCGAACTGCATACGTAATGAGGTTAGTCAATAGTATAAGTGTAATGAGGCGGTCGGTTGAGATGCGGTTGGTCAATCCGCTGCTGGTAGGGCCGAGGATAGATGCAGCAGGATGTAAGCTCGGGTGTACGTTTTCAGCGAGGACTACTACGGCGACCTGGACCTGAAGACCATCCGCAAGAGCGAGCTGCTCGCTGGCCTCCAGACCTCTGATGCCGGACGCAACACCCAGCCCAAGCTCAAGCCCCGTCCCAGCAAGGAGGCATAAGCCTTCCTTAAATACCCACCCCAATACTCACTACCTTAACATTTAGTAATCTAACATCCACGCACACGCGACTCATCTGATGCCGAACTGACAGTAAATCCGTCGTGTGCGCAGGTTGTCAATCTATCGATTTAGTGAGATGCTGGTAGAACCTTTCACCTTCTTTCTAGTTGCCAAATATGTACTTTGTTATAATGATATGCAAAGAAGGAAGGCGGCTGCGTGTAGCGAAAACCACTTACCGTATATTTATTATGTTTTGTACTTTAGTGTTGATAAAGAAAATTACTTAACATATTCTGCCACAAAGATTTCATGAATAACTTTATACAGTCGAGGAGGGCCTACTCCTGTAGGCGTGCATTTAAGAATTAAAAAAATAGAGTTGTTAGTAATACCCACAGACGGTAAATTTTACAAAACGTAATCCTTCTCTACATAAAGTTTTGACACGGATTTGTAAATATATTTTTACGGAATTAATATTTCGCTCCGACTGAGTGTTGTTGTTTAATAGAAACTGTAATACTTAAGTTTTATTTTTAGTGATAAAATAAACATAAAAAATTATAAAAAAAATTATGTGTGTTTGGTTTCTTTACTCTATCATATATAATATCCTGGGCACGACATTTCTGTCTTAACCACCATTTTCCTGACTTCCTGCACTCTGGTCTCTTCAGTAATGACTTCCTATTGGTGATGTTCGTCACTATAATCATGTGGACATAATAATACTGTGTTGGTTCTTCAGGTATGTGTTATAATAAATAATGTACGTATCACCTGGGTTAACTGTGAATGATGCAACGATATTTTACATCACATAAGATGGCATGAACTACCTAGCGACATCTAACGGTTAAATCATGCATTTCCCAGCGAGGATTACTACGGCGACGTGGACCTAAAGGCGCTGAAGAAGCTGGGATTCTGAATGACAAGGAGCTCCTCTAAAGACAGGCTCAGGGTGAAAATGTTCGACCTGATCTGAACGTGCAACAGCAACTGCCTCTTCGTGTTTGAAACTGTTTGGTGAACGCCCCGACCAAATAATTTTCCCAATAGAATGTTGGAATAATCGATAGATCTTTATGTATATAGTGTTCGGTTAGGGGTGTTCTACTAAAGAAAAAAACAAGGTATTGGTCTGTCTGAAGAGGTGCTCGGGAACGTTCAAAACTATGGACTTGAAGTTAAAATAAGTGCTATAGTTTTAATAGTAGAATGAGGTACCCACTTGTGTTAACAAAACAGCTTAGTTCCTGTCCGTACTAATAGATGACCCTAAGTAATGTGCTTTCAAGATGTTCATTTTGACAGATGCTGATAATAACTGTCACAATCAACATCTTGGGAGCCGGCAGGAACTTTCATGTCATTTCTTAATGCAAATCGAATTATGCCTCGAAAACACATTGAAAAGGCTTACCTATATGTATTCGCATAACACAATTTTTAATGTTTAAATCAGCTATCATGGCGGGATATTAAACAAAGTTATATAATTATCCCTTCAAGCTTACTTTCGTGTAAATAACAGTTCGCGATTCATAAAAAAAAATTCTAATAAAATCTTAGTCAGAAATGTAGGTTATGAAATATGCCTTGGAAGTGTTATGCGATGGAGATTTGCATGTTTTATGGTTAACATAAATGGGTAGAGGAGGTTTATTTTTTCTTACTATTTTTTGACAATAATTACACTATGCTGAGTAGTTGTTGACAAAGACTGTTTTATAAATCTTGGCATGACACCTTTGAATAATAAATATGTACAATTGACAAATTATATTCATGTCTATTTACAGACATTACAACAGTATGAGTTTCATAATCGCGATTTCTTAGACTGACATATGAAAGTCGCGCTATTTTGAAACTAATCGACAAGTAAAGTGACTGTAAAAAACAGTAAATGGGTCTAGATTTAAATTGTTTAATTGTACATACTTAATATTATGTATGGAAAGGTGACACGTTCACTACTTATTTCTTTCAGTCCCCTGCGGTAAAAGGGTAGCTACCTCTGCCTAACCCTTCAGTGAGACAACTGACCCTAGCACTCGCTTCATGTAAGCAATGGCATAGAATAAATACGCGCTCTGATTGGCTGTTATGTCGTGCTTGACGTGACTTCGCTTTTATCAACCAATCGCAACGCATTATATGTCTAGTACTTTCTTTCTTGGAGTGGTTTGCTAGGGGGACAGGCGCGACTGATAGTGTTTTTTTTTGGTGTTGTGCTGAACTAAAATTTGTTAGTCGCTCTTAATGCGAAGTCTTAAGATGTGATTTCGTTTCTACTTTTTTAAATATAAAAGAATACTCTGTTATTTTTTAAACCGTAGTTTTATTTCATTTCTACGCTATAATGATTACTACATCCTTTTCTCACCAACCTGCGTCTATCTCCGGTCACTTATTCTCATGCCTTATATACGAACGGAAAATCTGAAAGATATCAGTTAAATGTCTTTACCATACAACAACAACGACTCGTGACCCAAAATATATAATTTTACCCAAAATGTATAATATAATTTTGTTTACACAACACATCTCGCAATCGAAGAGAGTTGGCTCAGTAAAAGCAATTGTTTTTTAAAGACCAAAGAAAAGCAAATCATAAAGTAAATTCTTGTATTCAATGTTACTATTTTAAGAATTTTATATATAATGAGCCGTGTAGTGACGGCAAACACAATTTTATGTGTCACAATCCCAGCCTAACATTTACCGTCGTGGGGGTCGTAAGAAGCGACCGAGGGATCTCGCCAGAGGCCGGACAGCAGCGCTCTTTACTTTAAACTACAAAACCACCGCGATCGCCAACCCGCCCACCAAGCGTGGCGATTATTGGCATTTTCCTCTAATTTGTGGAAATCATTGGGGAGGCCCTGGTCCACAGTGGACGTTATGTGGCTGATGTTGATGATATTTAATTGAACTTTTATATATTATGATCATCAAACTTTCCAAACAAAGTTTGACAGTAATGACAGTTTTCCGCCCGTAAATCTGTCAGAAAAAGTCAATGAAAATTCCCCATTGTCATAAGCTCGCCTTATTTGAATACAGAAGTTTTGGGAGTAATAATATCATGAACATTAGGCAGACTGACCTGATCCCGACCTAAGATACCCCATACTACGGGAGCTTGAGACTGATATACTAACTGAAATGGTTTTAAATAAAAAACCTGGAATCGACAAATCGCCCAGTTGCACTCCACAAATACACACATCAAAAGTGTCTAGGGATCAAGTACATTTTAGAAGATTGCAATCAGGAATATATTTTAC
>SJJU01002116.1:0-52020 GCA_012932125.1 Conopomorpha cramerella | reverse complement strand
AAATTCAATTTGGAAAACAAATGTGAAATCGGTAATGGGAAGTTTTCCACCATGTTTATTTTTGTAAAATAAAAATCAAGACTACCAAATCGTGTTATTATAGAAATAGGAACGACGAATCTGTCTAATAAAAAATACTCTGTGTAGTAATTACTTATTACAAATTACCTAAATAACGTTTAAGAAAAACCGCCCCAAGTCTAACGCTAATAAACTTAGTATTGCAAACGTTAATTGATCGTCTAGACAGTTTCAAACTCATAAAATATTTGTCACTTTTTGACAGTTTGCAGCCGACTGTACCTCGACTAATAATAAAGTTACTGATACTTAATTATTACTTTAAGATGATATTATTGTGATTTCATTCGCTTGACTTCTCATTGATGAAAGTTTCTAGAAACTTCGGAGAGTATTTCTGTCTTTATCGTTTCCAAATAATTGACAGTAAACAACTTAATAATTGACATTGTATCGTACTTAGTCTCTTAACAATTGACGACTGAGTTGGATAAGTAGTCTGGTTGGCTCAGAATCGACTGGGTCGCGGCATCGAATCGCCCCGTATATTAGAATTATATAATAATAATAATAAATTCATTTATTTCAGGTCAACTTAAGAATAGTAATACCATACAGATTTAATACTACATTCTAACGGACCCAATAATAAAATACTTTATACTATAAATATATACTACTATAACATAACTTAAAACAACTAAGGCTATAAAAGCTAAACTATTATTCGTGGTATTTTTACATACTATACGCGACTAGCTATGTTACTATATAAATAAGAACACGAAATGAAACAAATAATTAACCTACTATGAAGCCCCAAAGCGCCAATACTAATATTTTCTACCATATTTTCAATTAATATATTTATCTGAAATTACATTTAATTATCTGTTTGGTGAACTGACATCAGTTTCGCGCAAATCGCAACACAGCAAAAATCTACAGCGAAAGAATTGGAACATTTGTTTGTTCAAAACGGAACATTTTTCTAACCGCCTTTTTCGACAATTTTAAGAAAAAAACAACCGACACTCTTGTCAAAACTAAAACGCCTAATGGTAAAATATTCTAAATAAACCACATCATCAATCTATAAAATCTACGTTTTCCTTTGTTCTTCGGAACAACTTATTCGCCAGTTATCCGTACGCACATTAATTAATCTAGAATTAGTTATTTCTCTCTTATTTTGCCTGTCAAAAAGGGACAGCTACCTACATACATAATGACATATTTATTCACTAAACATGCATTCCGTAACCGGGTGTTAATAATAAGAGAGTTTAATACAATGATTTGTGAAACGCAATACAGATATACGGTCCCATCAAGATTGCCGTTCCAGGTGTACTTTCGTAATCATTGTAGGCAAAGGCTTTTAGAATTAACTATTATGTGTTTCTCTACACATTAACTTATATCGTGAAAATAATTAGTACAATGTATAAAATAGACTAAGTATAACTCAGTTTCTGACACAGCGAAGCACCGTATACAGGCTGACGTTGACGTCCGTTATGAAATGCGCTCAGGGTACTATAAAATGCAAATGATATCTGTTTACAGTCCCAGTTTAACGTGGCGAGACATCCAGCACCTGACTGTACTGACTTCGAAACGAAATTCCCTGTACGATGCCAAGGTGGGAACATTAACATTACTTATTCATGACATCGTAGGTACTTCGAAAGTTGTAATAGACGTTGAAACAAAAAATGTATAATTAATGAAAATGGACTTTGGTAAAATCAAAACTTGCCTAGAAGTGTAACTTGCATGACTTGAACTTCCCTCATTACTATTCATTGAAGAATTAGTAAAAAAAAGTTAAACGAAGAATAAAACGATAGCGCGTTTTGTCCTCTTTACGCCATGGTAATTTTCCGAACGTCGAAAAGTGACAATTAGAGAGTATGGTTTATACTCAGTAAAATTTTTTTTTTAGTTTTTGAACATTAGTGAGTGAGTATTTGAACATGGTTTTTTAAAGAAAAGAAAATAAATCGGACTTAAGTTCAAAATCAAAAACATCGTAACATAATAGAAAACCATTACAACAAAGCTTGATGAAAGTAAAATACGACTTGCATTTGACTGATTTATAATTAAACTAGCTAACCCGGCGTTATACGTTGTTTTGCCCATATGCATTATTAACAGTGTTTCTCTGCTGTATGTAATATGTATTTATTTTCCATATAAACCTTCCTCAAGAATCATTCTATCCAATAAAGAAAACCGTATCAAAATCCGTTGCGTAGATTTGAGGATCTAAGCATACATAGGGACAGACAGCGGAAGGCGACTTTGCTTTATACTATGTATTGATAATTTTACCATGATATGATACTTGACAATTGTCGCATGAACCGTCTTCAAACCCTTCATCTATACGTAGATACTTACTATTATTTCCATCCAGGGTCGCTTCCACTGGACGATGAACGGCGTGGGTCTGGAGTTCAACCACTTGTTCGGTTTCGGCGTACTGGACGCAGGCGCCATGACGGCCCTGGCTGCTAACTGGCACACGGTACCGCCGCGGTACCACTGTGAAGCTGGTGCCGTGAACACGCATACGTAAGTATACCCACCTTATTAGCATTGTCGGTGAAGGCGACGCTCTAATGAACTTTTTTATAAGATTCGATATTCTTAAATAACTATTTAGGTAAGCTGGTTTGTTCAAAATATTATGAATAGGACTGTAGTACATAACCCATTCTTGTCATTTAGATAGAGACATATGTCCCATTGATACCGATACCAGGTCACAAGTATCTCCACCAACTATAAAGGTCGCCTCGGTTCTTCAGCAAATAAACATTTCCAGCGCAGCAACCTTAGATCTATAGAACAACTTCTTTCCCTTTGTCAGCTGCTCAAACTAAGTTTTAAAAAAACTAACTATTTTAGTTTTTTTAATTAAAATATGATGATGACAACGTCAACCTTTATTCAAAATTATGAGTTCTGCTTCTTTTTTCAATGTCTACCGCATGCACCACCCTTGAAAATTGGTGAAACCTATGTCTTATACATAACTTCCTGTCTAGTAAGCTAGTAGGTACATTAATATCATTGTTCCAGTGAGATTCCGTCAGAGGGCAGCATAGAGTTGAAGATCGATACGACGGCGTGCGCGGGCCAGGCCAGTGAGGTGCGGTACCTGGAGCACGTGCAGGCGGTCGTCAGCGCCAACGCCACGCGACGCGGAGACCTGGAACTCTTCCTAACCAGCCCTATGGGCACTAGGTATGTAATCAAACTGGCCCAAGAAAAAGCAAGTAGACATGCACGTCTCCAGAGAATGGCCCATACGCCGAGAGGCAGGTAGGGCTTGGGTGGCGGTGGGCTTGGCCCAAGAAATAAGTTCTTTAGGAAACATAGTGGGTTCTAGGTTACTTCTAGTGTGATAACTGATAGGCTTATACAGTATCGTGTCTAGGCTGAAGCCACCCTTGGATATAATTATCACCGTTGTAGTGGGTGCTCGTCACACAACCCCTTCCTATGACCTCTTTAGCAGCGGAATATCCATAACGGATTATCTTAGGATGAACAATATATAGTAGCGTCTGGAGCTGAAGGAGGTTTTAGGAATTCCCAGGGAACATTAGGAGCTTAAATTTTTGGAGTATATTTTGTCAGTGTTGACAGCATAATCTGAAATATATAAGGTAACAGCTGATTTTATTTCCCAGGTCGATGATCCTCAGCAGACGCGAGAATGACGACGACTCCCGCGACGGCTTCACCAAATGGCCCTTCATGACCACCCACACCTGGGGCGAGTACCCGCAGGGCACCTGGACACTGGAGGTATGACATAACGCATATTCATACACAAAATTACTTAACGAACGAAAAACTTAGAAAGAAGGTGTGTACTTTAGTTATGTTTTTATTCTTCGAGCAGCATAGAACCTTTACTTACTACCTATAATCCCACATAATCACCGACGACATTCGACTCCCTCGTGGTAAACTAAATCACCTTGAATATAGCTTAACTTTAGTAGCAATACCCAACTACCAGCTTTTTCAGTCTTTTGCTTTAGCGGTTTCTACTAGGCGATGTGAGCGGTATATTTTTTTCTTGTTGTTAATATTTTTTATTTTATGTTAGCAATGATGGCTGATGACGATGATTATGATGATGATATAGGCTGATGATGATGAGGTTTTACATATGTGTGCCTACTTTGTGTATTGTGTATAATTGTGTCAACTATGACCACCAGGCCCGTTTCAACGGCGGCACCGGTCCCTCGGAGTCGTCGGGCTGGCTGCGCGGCTGGTCGCTGGTGCTGCACGGCACGCGGGCGCCGCCCTACGCCGCCCTGCAGCCCAACGACCCCCACTCCAAGCTCGCCGTCGTCAAGAAGGCACACGAGGACAACGCAGCCAGAAAGTAGACGGGGACCAGAAGCCTATGGAAGGATGGTTTTGGCTTTCTGAGGCGGGTGCAAGCTTCTTACGGTATATCTGCGAGGAATTTTCGTCTGCATTCGACATAGATCCGTATTTTGATGAACAGTTTAAATCTTGCACCCGGTTCATTCTATTCACACATTTTGTCATAGAGAGAGAGAGATAACAATGTAAATATTTCGCTACTTAATAATAATAACAACAGATATTCCATATCCACTTAGCGACAGTAAACAATATTTATTAAATACGATAAACTGAAATAAGTTATTTAACTTAGGTGACCTACTGAATCTCATCCACAGGTAGAATGTCATTGTAAGCCATCCTTTTGTAGGTTTTCGATCTATAGTTCAGATGGCAGCACGTATTTCTTCCTTTTAGGTACATTATATTTTGCACATCATCCACAAAGTAGACGAGATTTAACAAAGTAAGTTCGACGTGCTTCCTTCTGCACAAACTTCTACGAAAATAATGAGGCGATGATTATAGAAAATTAATCACCAAGAAAGAATACTACTTACCTATATTACTGCCTAATCCCAGTGAACGCCAAAGCTCAGAAGCTGCAATATGACATGCTCGTTCATGTAAAAGGAAGATAAATAAGTTGGTAAAGAGCAAGTTTTCTAGATATGTGTTTATGAGATGTAACTGGTCTTATCATCTCTACAGTTGTAGGTAAATATCGTAAACATCGCCTTATTATAACATGATACTGAATAACGATCAAATGAACTGTTTTCCAGAATATTCATAGAATTAAAATAGTGCAGATTTTTTTTTAGATTACAAAACTGTTGAGGACTCAAAAAGTATTTAATTTGAAATTATGTGAAATGAGCAAAATGTTTTCATTGAAATTCACTTATCTGCTTGTAGCAAAGTTAATCACATACGACTAGACGTAAATTGAATTACATGCTGAAGTAGCTGTTTTGTACAATAAATCGGCGTAATATTTGCCAGAATAGTAGCTAATTGAAATAATAAAGTAAATATTGAAGTTAACTCTTGCCGCCTACACCTAAAGGTTTGAAACAAATAAGAGAAACACAATACGAAAACCCGATAATAATCTATTTTTCTAAGTGAAATAAATATTAAATACCTAGGTTCATTCAGGTGACATTGAATAGATTATACTAGTATCTGAAATCCAAGGATATCGTAGTGTGTAAGAAACCTTTACCATATTAAATACTAACGCAAAGTATTATTGTGGCAGTTCTACATTCTTGCCACACAATGTTCTTAAAATGTCACCAGTATGTTTGGCCATTTTGGGATACACTCAAAACGATTTCGATAAAACAACCAATAACATTAAGAAGGAATTAGTCCATCTTGAACTATGAAAATGGATAAGATTTTGCACTTTGGTCAATCTATACCGACTTTTTGTCATCACTACTTACCTCAAATCAAAACGTCAAAAATATCTAGGCAGTATAGTTCGATCGGAACTACTATACCACACCTTAGGTATTGCGCGGGGAGGTGGGGAGTGGGAAGACCGTTGCGGCTGTAAGCGATAATGCAACTGGTTCGTCTCTCCACCTCCCCGCGTAACACTTAAGGCGCGGAATAGCTATTGGGCTCAGACTATAGGTAACACTTATATTGGTCTCGAGGTCCTAGATTGCCCTGTGAAAAACTGGTTCAATTTTCAGAGTTTAATCGACTATACTATTCAAAGTGGATGAACGTATATCTATGCGATATAAAAAGACTACTGCCTGATTACGGACTGTGAGAAATTCGATGTTAAATGGATGTTAAAGAGGTCTACCTATCATATTAATTTTAACTATTTCACGGGCTTGTAACTTTAAAAGAAAATTGCTCAAATGTACAACTGAAATCACATCTTTTATCCCTAGTAGGGCTTAAGACGTCTACTAGGTTATACCTAGAGACCATGGTCTAACAAGGGTCACGTAAAGTTGGTAACATATAGGAAATTTTTGATCATCTCTTTTGTGATTGTACTTGACGCATATTATCAAATAAATGAGTAAGTACAATTGTAATTCGTGAGTTATAAGCTCGTGAAAACATTTGAATTTTTAAACCTAGTATTTACCCTAGTAAAAGTTTATCTATCTTCTATTTTTTTAGTAGTTTCTATTACTTATATCTATTAATAAGTTGATTAATTATGATGATACTGTACGAATAAATTTCTCTCGATAGTGTTAAGATTTCCTGTTGATGTTTTGTTCTGTTTGGCGGTATAAACATTGTTTGGAATTAAACCTTTGAAACACGTCAGCTAAAGCCCAATTTCCCATAGCAGCGTCAACTCGTCGTATTTTGTGAAATCAACCTTTCGGATTTTCTGTAACTTGTCTATATTGGTCTGGATCAGATACGTTTCGCATTTCAATGTGCAGTTACAAATAAAGTGTCCGGTTTTGTAAAAATAACACTTGCACAGTTATGTCAATGCACCAAGATTGAAAATCCAATAGTGTCGTTTTCGAAAACGGTCATTTTAATTCTAATTGTAATTATATCGAAATTGTAACGATTTACGTCATCTGCACAATCTAATTTCTTTATTTATTTTTCTTTTATTTACTAATATTATATATCGATTTTTACATTTTTTTTATATGTTTACTCAGAACTAATGCACATCCTGATACAAATTATAAAGCTGTTTCCTTTTCATAATATACTAAGTTCTTTTGGTTTGAGGGTGATCTCTAAAAATACCATTATGTGACTACGCTTGTTGTCTTGAAACGTCAACTCTTTCTATTGCTCGTGTCGGAGTGGCAGTAACCTATAGAGATTTTCGAGATAACATCCGCGAATAGCGTACTTTTGTCGGCTTCGTCCAGCGATGGTAGGAAGATAGAAGAGTGCCCTTTCACCGCATAATCGAGACTTTTTCTATACTATTTTTCACGGCTGATGAGATCTAACACTTTGTGGTTATTTCACATAGTTTTGTATATAGACATAGTTTCGTAGTTTTTTTATGGATTATTATTTTTTGTAATTCCCTTTTTAAGATCTATTGAAAAAGATACGTTAATGCGGTAATGTAACAAAGCCCATCAGCCTATAAAAAATGGTATAGTTAGCTCGAGCGATTCTAACTCTCTATCTGTATGTCAGAAATACGCAGTAGAAAGAGGTACCTACAACAATTAGGAAAAGCCAAAACTAATATTGACAGTAATGTAGATTTATAAAACACGTATCCAACCTGCTTCCTCCTAAATACTTGATACATATTGTGACCAATTTCATAGTAAAATATTTTTTTTTTTGTAATGTATTTTTTTTAAAGTAAAATATGTTACATATTTTGTTGAACAGCAATTACCTATAAAATAAAGAACCAATATACATATACACCTCAATACAAAGATCGAAGCACAACATATCGGATGGAGCTTTGTTTATTTTCTATTAATTTATTTATTTTAATTGATCTAATTACTATTTTATTACTATACTACTTTATTTTAACGTTATTACTTTGGTGAATTATTAAGGGGCAGATTGTATTTTTTTTATTTTAAATCGTTTTTATATCATTAAATTACGTGAATTGAGATGTATTTATTTTTATCTCATTTTGTTTTGGAATGATTTTAATTGCTTAAATAGGTACTTCTTCATTATCATATATGCTTTTATTTTTGTATACGATATTGTAACTCCTTATATCTTTTTAGAAAATGTTATGTTGTTTCATTTGTTATTTAAATTATTATTTTAAACAAATGAACTTCATTTGTCCCAGCTGAATCAAGTTCATTTGGTGTTTTCAATGATTTTTCACTGTGCACACAAAAATCTTGTGTGCGCAATGAAGAAAACAATACAATAGGTCACTATGGCCGTATATATACAATATATTAGTGAATTGAAAGTTATTTATTTAAGGCATATTACCTATAATGTAATACGAATGAGGATTTATACAATAATCTTCTCATTGGGCCAATACACTAATCACCAGGCACTTCATATCTATTTTCATACCTGATAAAATATGTTAACTGTATTACTCAAAAGTAGATGCATAATATAATGTTGATAATAATGTTTCAAACTATACATTTAATAAAGTACACACCTATCTAACTAAATTATATCATGTTTTTATGTCTATTTTATATACATAATAACTGGTTGGTAAAATAGTTTTCGTAAATTATTATTATTGACATAATAAAACAATATTGATTAAAATAGTAACTATAAAAGAGAATTTTACTATGTCATAAGAAATATATAGAAAATATAATGTGATTCGATGTTGTATTTGAATTAAACGATGTTTTTTCTAATCGGCTCCTTTCCCTCATTATTTATTACACGACTTAGGTCACAGAGTTAAGTTAGCTAGAATGCACATGGAGACAGTGCTATTAACATCTCTATCTAGATCATTATAATCATCAGCCACATGACGGCCACTGGACCACCCTTGGCCTTTCCCAATGATTAACTTTCCCATAATTTGGGGAAATATGTCAGTATTTTTTTTTTTAATGAAACGCGCACAGACATTACCTATAACTCAATATTGTTCACCGGGTGCAACTGGTAAGTTCGAGCTTGTCTTTGGTTATTTTGGCGCCTATACCCGGTGAACAATATTGAGTTATTAACTCAGTAGTAGTATATACTGTCAGTAATCCAAAAAAGGTCGGCGATCGTAGTGGTGTCGTGGTTTAACTCATTAGAGCGCTGCTGCCAGTCGTCTAGAGAGTTCCGTCGGTCGCCTCTCACGACCTCAACGACGGGAAAAGTTTGGGTGTTGACACCTGTATTCTATTCGCCGTCACCACACACGGCTAGATAAACTTTTGTTATTCCACAAAAATCCATCAACCGCTTGTATACAAAGTGTTGTATAAAAAATTTTTGTAGTGGGAACCATACTTATTATGAAATTACTTACCAGAGTCTGTTTTCCTGCGCAGTATTACGAGAGTAAACGGGTAACTGACAGACAGTTTCCCGAATGTGTGTTGCCAGTGATGACTTACGGATGTGACTACTTTCTATGGGCCTCAAAATAAGTTCAATGTTACCCAGCAAGCAGTGTGGAACGACAACGACCTATGAGCAGGGTTACTCTCTGAGCGATCGAATTAGGAATGCAGACCGTCGAAGAACCAGAGTAAGCGACATAGTCAGTCGGGTCGCAGGGCTGAAATGGCAATGGGCACCGCACATATATATCTTAGGACCGATGGCGTCTGAAAGTTCTAGAGAGGCGCCCACGAATGGAAAAACGCAGCGTGGATGCACCTCCAACATGATCCTACGATTTGGTTCAGACGGATTGACGGAGGAAGGTAAAATACTGATAGTTTATGGCGCGACTTTGGGAAGAATTTATTTATAAGTATGACTCCTCTCTTTCATTTATTATTTATATTTATAGTGTGTTAAGTACCTTTGGGGTGATACATCTGATTTCCTTATCATGGGACCACCGTTGGCATATAACCTTTCGGATTATTCCGATTTCTTACCCTAAAAAATTCACGCCAGGGTGAAATTTGGGAAACGTATGTCTAGATTTGAGTCTGGTGACTAATTAAATTAAATTCCTTTATTATCGGACAACTTACATGTCCATTCCAAAACTAAGGTTAGTATTCCTATTTCCTGACTTATGCTATCTACAATGGTTTGCATAATTTGGGTACTATGGATGTTACGTTAATTCGTCACTTATCTTTGAGAAATTACCATAACCTGGGAAAAAGTTAAAATCTCAGAACCTATCCTTCCTCCAACCAAAATCGGCCCATAAATAAGGAAAAACGTAAAAACGATCAGTGATTCTCATTCTTCAGCGCGTTGTCTAAATAAAACAAACTATGTATAAATTAAAAATTTATTCTTAAGTGTATGTATGTAATATACAAAGTTAACAGTACGGTAGACATTTTAAAGTATTTTCCATTTAACATAGTAAACCCATGAAGTGTGTACTAGGTACTAAGTACTAGTCACTCCTCTATCATGTATTCTCAGATATAGAATTCATAATAAAACGTTCAAAGGGTTCTTTTTGGGTTCTGACACTTGAATAATAGTAACATATCAGGTACGAAACTGAGAAGATATTAATGGCCTTAGTTACAAATGTACAGCAAGCCAAGAATCTGCTCGTGAATGTGGTAACCTTAAGGTTTAAAATATCATGTATGTGAATGTAATTAGATATTTCTTTAACGTTCCGCTGCACCCTACTGATGTTTTACTGGCACATGATGTGCCATCAAAACGGACTTAACCACTTTTAGGCCTTGCGTACATACAATAAGAAAATGTTCTTTTCTTAATTATGAATTTCATTTCACTTATCAAAACCTTAACAATTTTCGGTTTGTTTCGAGGGTAAAAATTTTGTGCTTAAATTTTTCCACCAACTAGGGTTGTTTGTACTAAGGGATTGGGCAGGATCTTTTACCAACCACAGTGTTCTGATACATTCCATGTTTATGACCAAATTTATTGAGCTTATCTTCGTTATTTACTCTACGTTTCGACACAAGGTAAGCTGAATAATTATCTTTGAATATTTTCGTGTTGTGATCTCCGGTATAAACATTTACGTTTCTAGTACAATCCGGTACGTCCGGGTTGTTCCCACTATTTCTATAAAAATGCAATGGTAATTCTGGATCATATTTTTTTTACAAAACAGTCCCATCTCACACAATAAAAGCCACGGCTTGCCTAGAAAGGCTCTAATAAAGATGTCAAAGTAGTGCCACTACACATATAAATTGTTAACATCAATCAAAATAGTGAGACTGACTAATTCTTCCTCAGTTTCGTGCCTATTTGCGTACTATGAATGAGGCATATTAAGTACCTAAAAACAATTATGAATACTAATATTAATGAAGATTTTGCTAAATAATAGTTAACACATTCCATTCAGAGTATTTTCTAACACCTGTATTATCCACAACGCCGACAATAATCATACAATAATTAATTATAAAAAAAAATTAAGACAATAATGGCCTTTTGCATCAAACTTAGGATAGTCTTTTATCTATTTTACTTATAAATTCCATTTAAGTAGGTACAAATTTACATTACAGAGCGCCCAACTTGAGGAAACACTTATGAAACTTTGTCAATCGATATTATGCATTTTAGAAAAGGCAATTTAAAACTTATCCGATAAGAGAAGAAGATGCGCAAAAGTTACAGTGTAATTTCAACCTAACCAAAATATACATCAGAATAACAAGGCAACGTGCCTTTCATTCTAACAAAAAGATCAAAAGGAAATTTCAAATTTTGAACAAAATAAATATGGCTCGACACAGACTAATAAAACAGTTAGTACACTAAAGTCAGGAAATATTTGTTATGCTACGCCTAAAATAAAAAACGATTATTTACAAATAATCTACACTTGGATTCACTTTCACACATTTCACTTGTCCATATTGTTGAGTCCATTGAACTTTTCCAGGTCACAGCATTTGGCATTCGACATTTTAGGTCAGTTAAAGCTCAGTGTACACAGATTCTGAAAGGCACGTCGGGAGTGAACTATCTCTTTGGCTCCCAGGTTATTTTGTGTTCGTGATTTATAAAGCTCTGAGCTACAGCCAACATCTTGGGCTTCTCAAAATCATCTGTTCTCTTTGTCTGTCAAATGTCAGTCACAGTATGCGACGACTTAAGGTAGCTCTACACTTTAATAATCGTTTGAGAATGTACTACTTGGTTTGGTAATGAAATACCTTTTTCTTTTACAGATATAATGAATACTTTACTTTATACAACTTAAAACTTCCAAGGACACCAAGTCAGAAGCAATAGAATATTTATTACTAACACGCCAACGGCCGTGATCTGCCCAGGGAAGGTTAATCTTAAGCAGGATAAATGTGGATTGGGGACACATCATTACTTGAGCGAAGTGCCAGATTACAAAACTTAGTGTGCCCTGAGCTTTAATGGATGATAATTTACATGCCGGTGACTCGGCCGTTCCTGTCGTCGAGACCATTCGGGACGTCGACGGCGCGCTCTTGGATCCCGTTAAGCCCATTGCTGTGCCCACGGGAGGTTAATTGTCAGAGATCTGGAAGTGGAAAAAATAATTAAGAAGTTGTCTAAAAAAATCTATCTGTCAAAGATAGTTGAAAGAAAATGAAAGAGATGCGACTACTTTATTCTAAGATCGTTCGTCTTCGGACTCGCTCTTTCTTTTTTAAAGAAAACTCCTCATTTCACGTGTCGGCAAAGCGGAGAAGGAAGAGGATGTTGCTGAAAAAATACTCCATGACAACTTTTTTTTATTTTTGAATTTTCCAAAGTGTTAGTTTCATGATATTTCCAAAATGTATGTCATCCAATAAACGACGAAATTTCACGAAAAAAATATTATATCATTGTGTAAAAAAAAAAAATATTGGATACATTTTATAGGGGTGACATTCTAAGGTAAGCGAGTTATTTTAATCAGACACGGTTACATTTTAATTCTTATTGCGCCTTGAAGAATTAATTTGATATCTTTCTATATAATATAATTCTATACAACTGTATCCATCTTGTCTTACCCATAGTTTCCTGCTGTAACTCCAGTTTGTACGCGGGGTTGTCGTATGGCGGCAACGAGGATTCCCTTGGAGCTGTTGGCACGGCTGCAAAAGAGTCAATATCATTGGACGTACGTGCGTTCCTGTTTGTTCCTATCTTTACTTATTTACAATTTTATATATATTACAATAATAATCGTACTATGGAAAAAAACAGTATGTTAGTAATATTTGTCAGAATATAATATCAGGGTACTTGTACACGGTAAGAAAACCCCAGAATTCCCACGGGAACGAAATAAGCTACGATAAACACAACAGGCTATTAAATAATAAACTAAACGTAGTGTGGAATGTATATATTGTGTATTTGTACTCGTGTAACTTACGTGTAATATTGTGCGCCCTGGGCCTGTGCCGGCGCAGCACGATGAGGAGAAGCAGCAGCGAGGTCACCGCCCCCAGCGCCGCGATCACGCCCACAGCCACCAGCGCCCCGTAGTAGTCCCCGCGGTGCGAGCTACCCGCCACTGACGATGGTATTATGTCTGGAAGATGTTCTAGTTTTTAGCAACAAATAGATAACGAACGGGGGATATTCAGTATTGAAGATATCGATGACGGCGTGAAAGAAAAAGTTGCCTGTTATGACTATGGATATTGTTTTGTGCATTTTATTTCACATATACAAAAAATGGCTGAAGCAAAAAAGATACAATACTACGTTGGCTCTTAATTTGGATGAAAACACACAAACACAAAGCACCTTTTAGCGTTTCACGGTAGCTAAAAACACCACGTGAAGGGCCAAAAAGTTCTTTAAAAAACATGAAAACAGGTGGTGTGTTTTCCTAAGGGCTTAAACAGAAAAAATAGGTAATCTGCGCTGTCCGGTAAATTCATAGAAATTTATTCCATGCAGCAGTATTATGAATGAATGAATGAATGAATATACTCTTTATTGCACACTGTACATTACAAATATAAAAAAAAAACAATGGAAAAATTGCAAAAGGCCACCTTATCGCTCATAGCGATTTCTTCCAGGTAACCTAAATAGTATTTAAATAAACTAAACAACAACTAAACAGTATTATTTAAATAGTATTTCTATACAATTTACAGATTTACTCTGGCTAATGGCTAGCATTGGGTGACATAACAAAACTTACTGTCAATAACATCCGGCTTGTCTTCAGGCTTCGTCACCACCTCAATGACGTTGCTGGTCTTCACCTTGCCGTTTGTGAGGAACAACTCCAGCCACACGCGACATCTGCGAATGTTCATTTGTTACAGATAAAGTTCATAACATCAGTTATTATCTACGTGAATAAAGGTAAGTTTATCAATTCTGAACTAAGGTAGATATACCTTTAGATGTAGGTATCAAGTGCACTTGACAGACGTTGTGCCGTCTTAATTAGGAATATTGATTCCTAACTGATTTTAAAATTGAACAAAAAAAATGAACTTACACACCCATGCACTCTAGAAAAGCGGTGATGAGGTAAGGGGGTGTTTTATTTGTCTATGTAAGTCTAATTATGTCGGGTTCAAAAGTATTTATATCATCTCTGGTACCCTTAGGTACAGGGTAACCTTGGAGTTAGGAGACCGTGTGTAAAAATGTCCCGGGATATTTTGTGTTGTTCTCTGTGTGACTATGAAAACTTCTTCGTTTTAAGCTAAGTATAAAGTTGCATAAAATAAACTGTAGGTAAGTACCTAAAAATATTTATTAATTGAACACTGACCTTGTATCGGGCCTGAGTCCTTCAAGCGTGATGGAGGCAGGTTGGTCCCTGGCGGCGAGTCGGAACGCGTCCCGCTCGGCGCGTCGCGGCGGGCCGCAGGCGTGCGCCGCGCGGAACACGCGCACCCAGCGCTCGGCCGGCGCCGGCACGCCGCGCCACGACACCTCCACCGACCCGCTGCCGACCGCCACCGCTTCTACTGTCACGCTCCATGCGTACGGGTCTGCGGGAAATGTGGCGTGTAACGTTAACATGGTTGTTATATATATATTGTTGCGGCGACGTAAGAAATTATACAGCCAGAGGTCTACTGTTTTTTTTTAATACTGAGTTCAATGCCCCCTAGCGAAATAAAAAAAAACGAGGAGAATTTTACATACATTAACAAAAATCACAATGAGCTGTCTCGTTTGTATGGGATAGTTAATTTTTTTTTCCAATATTGACCTGCTGAAATGCAATCCACAGAAACAGTAATAAAGTTAAAAGAGTCCACCTCGCCCTGAATAGATGATCTGACCCGGGTTAGATATCTTCTGCTATACATATAATTTACTCAGTAGTGTCTACTGAGTAAATTTAAGTAGGTGTCAATATTTGGAAACGAAAAAAATGACGACTTGTCCTTAAAAGCTTTTTTATGAAGAGATATCACTATAGAACCTAAAATAGTCTACCCAGCTCACCAATCTTAGGCTGTGTGGTAAACTCGACCCTGGTAGGGTCAGTCAGTTCCACATTAGTCCGCAGCGGCGCCACCAGCACCAGTGAGGCTTCGTACCGACTCTGCGGCCTCAGCTCCGTCAGCTCCACGCTGGAGCGGCTGTGGTGGAGGAGCTCCGTCATCAGGTAGATGGGGTTGCCTACTGGACGGTATCTGGAGAAAAGAGTTTGGATTAAGGTGAGGCAGTCTAAAACGTTACCTATAGTTGGCAATGGAGGTTTTCTAGTGACAATTCTTGGTTTCTAGTTTTGTCATTAATACAGATTGAAAAAATACTGTTCACGACTTTTATTACCAATACAGGATAGGTCTCTAGGACTCGCTAACGAATTGACCACGAATCATCAAGCGTATGACAGATTTATTATTGGTAAAATAACGACAAACAGCACATCCATCCGAACTTTCCGTTAATAATAATTGATGAATACATTGATGTGCTCTACGTTGTTACCCACGAGTTGTTAATATATTATGTATTGTTGTTTATTATATTCATACCCATTAAATACTTTTTCCTTGATTCATACGCACATTTGCCTTTATATTATTAGTGAAATGTTACAGACAAAATCATCACCTGATTTGTATGCCATCGATGTACTGTAGCTCGTCCTCGTTGAAGTGACGCCACGTGACGTGCGCGACTGTATCGTTCACATCAGCCACCGTCAGCTGGCTGTCCACCTCCCTTTGCTTCTCTTCCACCTACAGGTTATAAATATCTATTAATACATGGATACCTATCTATAGTCTATTCATTATCTCCGGAGAAATTATGCAAACAACAAATCAGCTGTTTTCAAAGTTATTGAACTGTCAATTACTAAAATGCACTACTACTATGAAATTGGAACAGATAAAATAATAACAAAACCATGGCTGGTCATGCATGATATTAACACACATTATTATTACAGGCAGCACAGAAATACCAAAACTTTAATGAAGTATTAAGAAATATGTATCTAAATATATAAAAGGAAAAGCTGACTGAATTACTGACTGACTGACTGACTGACATATCAACGCACAGCCCAAACGGCTAAACATAGGGACTTGAAATAAATAAATATAAATAGCTTAGGTATCGTAGGGGTTCACGGAAAGATATTCCCGAAATTCTCACAGGAACAGGAATTAACGGGATAAAACGCTTGTACTATATAAAAAACATCTCACGCAAGCATCTCTTTCAAGCCGCAGAAGCGGGTCGACCGTCGGCCAGGAAGAGAACCTATCGTTGTACCTACTATAATGGAATTATATAAACATTATCCCAATTAAGTTATACCAGGATGTCACAGTTTGTAAATACATACCGGCACATCGTGTGTGCGCACAGTGTAGACCTCGCTCTGAGGTTCCACGGGTAAGTTGTGTAGGAACAGCTTAGCGCGGACTTTGTACAGCGTAGAAGGCTTCAGCCCAGTCAGTCGGAACTCCAGACGAGCCGTTGTCAGGATCTCGTCGGCGGGCGCGAACACCTGAGACTGCCAGTGGGCTATGTCTTCGTCTCTGCAACACAAAATATGCCCTAAAGAAACCGTTGATTGCTTCATGTGCAATTGAACAAGAATTTCGTGATCCCGTCACCAATTGAATTCCAATATTCATACTTCATGGCACCCACCACGGCTCGCGATATCCATCTACCACCTAAGGCATGAATTCTTCTTCCTTCCTTTATCTAATTGAGATGGAGCTGATGAACTAAATTAGTAAGAATGAATAGTATAAAAAAAACTTACGCCTTATCAGTGTACCGAAGGTCAACACTACCCCTAAGCCCAACAAACGGCGGCGGAAGGCCAAACAGCATCTTGACACTGGTCGGAGAGTCTGCCTCCAGGGAGATCACCGTCAGTTTCTTGTTCTCGTTCACAAAGCCTGGTACCTTCGGAATGGCTGGCAACCCTGGTAGGTTTGACTCTGGAATGTCTTCGGTAGGGAAATGGATTGCATCTGGAGGTATGGTCGGGATGAAAGGTGGGGGGAGTTTTGGTGGCTTCGGTGTTGCCGCTTCGGGAGACAGCTTCGGACCTGGAGGTAATATGTTGTGGTTAGTAATTAATATGTATAATTTTGACTCTACATATAATGTAATTAATATTTAAACTATATACCCTAGGTTTTTGAACCTCTTTACAGATGCATATAAACTAGATGACAAATATAGAACATCAAATTTTGTCTCGAAAAGGAGCCTTAACTGTTTGAAGGTTAGTTCCCCTAATTATGATTAAAATACATGTGAATACGCGCAACATTATTAGGACCAACATAAATATTAAAAAAAATGTTATAATATGCTTGTGTATACAATTCTTAATATATGAAAAAAGAGTGTGTGCTTAATTGAAATCCGTAGTTTAAATACACAAACACATTTCTTTACATTCTCAATCACAGAAGAAACAAAACAACACTAGTGACCCGTTTAAAGTAAATATTGGCTATATACTACAGTTATGACACAGCATACTGATAACAAATCTACAACATAGACCCCAACAACTAGCTGACCTGATGAAGCATTTCTGGAGTTATAATTTGAAGATCTTCCCATATTGTGACTACCACCAACATCCATATCTATCTCTGACAGTATATTTTCAAGTTCTAACATCGAGTACGGTTTAGTTCTTGTTGGATAGGCTTTCGTGACTCCGTAGAATTTAGAATTGCTTTGAGACAATGCCCGATTCAATGCATCTTCCCATAAGCTAGTTTTATAAGACTCAGTTGGTTCGTTTTCCGGGTTTGAAGTGTGCTTATTTTGTAAGTATGCTTCTTGTTTATTAAGAGGATACAATGGTTTCAACTCCTCTTCAAAATGTTGCGTATATTGTTTTAGTAATTTAGATAGATCATATGCAGAGTCATTTTGAGTTAAAATCTGTGGATGTGCAGTTGGATGCCATTTACTGTTTTCTTTAAATGGGTTCTCAACTTTAAGAATACCCGAAAACCCTTTCTCATCGTATGTTTCTTGTTTATTATTGGACTCCAATTGTTTTAACTTCCCTTCAGCATTTTGATTATAGTGTTTTTGTAATTCAGAAATAAGCGCAGAGTTATTTAGAGGTACAATATCAAAATGAGCAGCTGAATTCCATTTAGGCTTTTCTGTAAAAGTATTATCAGCGTTCAGTATACCCGGAAAACCTTGTGCTTCGTATGCTTCATCTTTGTTATTCGAGTGTGATTGTTTTAACTTCTCTTCTGCATTTTGATTGTAGTGTTTTAGTAATTTAGAAAAAATATGCCCAGAGACATTAAGTTGTTCAATCCCAGGAGGAGTAGTTAGATACCATTTAACATTACCTTTAAATGGATTCTCAACTTTTAGTATACCCGGAAACCCTTTGCCTTCGTGATTAATGCGATTGAAATATGCTTCTGTTTTCCGTACATATTCTTCGTACAATTCAGCTAGAGCTTTGTCTGTCTGAGATTCTCCTTTATAATGACGCGAATATGTTTCAGATATTAATGGCAATGACTGCGTTTGAATATACTTAAGTAAATGGCCTTGGTGGTATGGTTTGACCCCTTCTGTGTAGACGGAGGGGTATGTCACAACTGGTGGTAGGGGCAAAACATCTGTTCTGAGGGTTGTTTGTGATGGTCGTAGAGTTACTGAGTTTTGTAAATATTTCATTGCAGTAGTAGCAGCTGTAAATGATGAATTGATTATGAGGGGTTTTTGAAATGTTGATGACAGCGAACTTTGGTTCAAATTATGTCTAGTTCACTTTTAATGAGAGATTTAGGATGATATTAATAGTATACAATATATCCGCAGACTAACCATTGTGCACACAGGACCACTCCTGGCAGCAATCCTCGTCGGTGACGTTGACGGCGGCGGGGTGCATGCCAAAGGGGCAGCGCAGCGTGGCCGGCGGCAGTGGAGGCAGCGGCGCGCATAACTGCTGGCAGTCCAGCTCGCCATTCTCGCAGAAGCATCGGCGCTCGCAACCGGTCAACGCAATCGGAACTTCGCTCCAGTTTGGTACCCTGAGTTGTTCGTAATTTATTGAGTATATACGTAAAACTATATACCTATATACTTAATTAGTTATTCCCTTGCAACATACAGTTTAATGAACGTATAGTTTATTTTATTATTCGTTACATATTGTCTGACTCCTGGGTAATAAACTAGCGCAGGTCAATGAGTTCTCCTGATCCCCAGGCACAAACAAGTCGTGAGCCACATACAAGTAAAAGATTAGCAAAATTCGAGGACTATTATGTCCCGTAGTTAGGTAGGTACTTTATAATTATCACGATACTTTCTATGCACCGTAACTTCGCGAATAATGGTCGTACCGACTTCCCTATAAAAAGTTGTAGCGAATTGAAAACCCTGACTTGAATATAATTTGTTTCCGTTACTTTCTAAAGTAATGACTATGTATGATGAGATTACATCTTTATTATTAAATCAGTTGATGTTTGAAAATAAGGGAACAAAACTCACGGCACTCCGTTGAAATGGCAGGTGCCGTCGCTGAGACACCGCGCCTCCCTGGGGCAGCAGTTGGGCGGCTGGGCGGGCGGGCTGGGCGCCCAGCGCACACACCCACGAGACACCAGCTCAAGGCCCACGTGCGAGGGGCACTCCAACGCCACACACTCACGCTCTTCGGGGCCCGTGCACTCGCAAAGTTCCGAACAGCCGATGTGGAACTCTTCGCCTGAATTATGGTGGTCGTTTTAGGTCTATTGGGCCTGACTGTGTTACAACACAGTAGTATATACCCTAAATTAACCTTAGTAATAATCATCGGTATTAATCATCTGAATAACATATTATTATTTCTATGTGTCATTTTTAGTAATTTTAAAGTTAAACAAACGCTCGAAAAAGGCACCATTCGATAACGGCTTTATCGGATCGCCGTTTCCAGTAAAGCTACTGGAGTACCTACTACAAAATATCAAGGTATAAAAACCTAATGAAAAAACTTACCAATGGCGTAAAACTTTCCATCATGCGTACAACCGAGCTGCGTCTCGTTCTTTTCTTCAATTTTCACAGATTCAGCCTTAAGAGGTACTATCTCTTCATCATCTTTCGGTTTAACACTTGTTGTTGCTTCAGGTTCTTCCGTTACAAATTCATCTGCTCTCATCTCAATGCCTTTTATGACTTCATCCGTCGCTGTTATAGTGAAATTGAATTTAGTGCCAGTTTCAGCAGTCTTCAGAACGTAATCTTTACCTCCTTCCAAGTTTAGAATTAAATTCGTATATTCGAGTTGTATGTTTTTGAACGTCTTTCCGCCGTCGTCGCTCAGAAGCAAATGAATGGGGTCTTCAGAGCTGTTCATGTGTGACAGTGTGACTTGAACACTGTTGTTCTGTAGCACTTGTACGGAGCCGATGGGTTCAGCTAGTACTAGAGGTCGGAGAGGTACTGATGTTTGTTCCTTAGTTGAAGCTGCGGTATCATCAGCACCTTCTTTCGTCTTTTGTACTGTAACTGCTCTTTCCGTCTGTAAGAAAATAGATTATGTAATTTGGCAAAAATAAAGATTTTATTTTAGAATTAATTAGAGTTTCAGTTATAATTGCTCCCAAAACAGCTCAACATAATAAAGCAGGTGCTTACTGATGCATATCAGATCAGAATAGATATAAAAGAATACAACGAACTTGTATCATTCAAGAAGAATTATCTGCTGCTGTGGTAAGGGCAAGTGCCTTCAACAAAATCTATATATATAAAAGAAAGTCGTGTTAGTTACTCTACTTATAACTCAAGAACGGCTAAACCGATTTGGTTGAAAATTGGTGGGGAGGTAGCTTAGAACCGGGAGACGGACATACTTTTTACCCCGATCCTGTTGGTCGCGTCGCTATATACAGGGTATAGTGTGTATGAAATACTGAAACTACGCGAATGAAATCGCGGGGCGTCCACTAGTTACATATAATATACAAACATATTTAGAGGGGGGAAATGCAGTTGTATTATATTTACCAAGTCTGGTGTCTGTTCATGGTCGTCCTGGGAGACGTCGCACACCTGCAGCTCGCAGCACACGTCGTGCGGGTCCTGCACGTTGATGCAGCGCTCAGACTGCGAAAGCGGCGGACACCTGCAGCACAATATAGTGAAAATGCTGCCTCAAGCCGGGTATCCAAGAACTTAAGGCAGATAATACCTATGTAGATGCGAAAAACTAAATTATAACAATAGGCGCAGATTGGGTGTCCAAGAAGTTAAAGTTTTTGACAACAGCGACGCGGCAGTACATAGAATTGCTAGCTAGCTGCCGCGTCGTACTGCTGCCGACGGTGTTGCGAAAGCTTTGCTAATAAGTATGTAGATGTAAGAACCCTTACCGAGGTTTGCAGCTGACAACAGCATCCTTGTCACAGGTGCACACCTTTTCACAACCGACATTCCAGCTCATCCCGAACGTGTACGTTTGATTTTCATATTTACACGTGTCCACTTTTTGCACGCGCTTGCCATCTGGAAAACATTGGTTAAATGAGGTAAACTAGTGAACATAGAACGGGCTCTAGAACGACAGTCGCGGATGCTTATGCCGTATTTTCTATTCAATTTAGATTATATTTGTCAGGGCAACCGATAAACTATCGGTCAAACGTATTGATTTACAACGACTGGCCATCGTTGGTCGGGTAAATTATGCGATTCGTCTTCGACATGTGTAAATATAACTAGCGAACCTGACAAACGTTGTTCCGTCTTAACTGTAAATGATTCGAATTAGAGTAATTCTCCTAGCAATTTCTTATTTTTTCTCCTGAGAATAACAAACACAACAACTAAAAAATAACAATCGAAATCCGTCCACCCATTCTCACGTGATACCATGACCACGGGAAACAGTACTATTTTCATACGTATAATTATAGTACAATATAATTAAAGGTACAATTTACCATCTCCGGAAGCACATGCGACGATTGAGCAGCAGTCATCCACTGGTGACTCGAAGCACAGCGGGTCGCCTAGTCGACGCCCGCGCCTTATGTACGGGTGTTTGCATCGCGGCGAACACTCCCAGCCATAAGACATACATTCGCATGACTCCTCACAACCGCGCTCAATTTTGTCACCAGGCTGAAAGTAATTTTGATGTGTAAAAATTTCAACCCAACTTATTTATTTATTTTAAACACTTTAATGCACAAAAAAGTACACATGGCAGACTTAATGCTTAAATACTTACTATCACCTTTTACAACACTCTCAAAAATAAAGCCGTTTGCTTACGATAGACGTTCTGTTTATAGTACAACTATGGTTCATTTTATACTGGCATAAAAAAAACATCGGTTACCTATTGATAATGTGTGCGCTTGGCCATATTGACGAAAGGCATGCAAAAGATGTAGTTTAGAAGTTTTAGTCACTCCTTAAGGTCATGGATGATGAAAGTGCTACGAAAGTTATTATTATAGCGAAAGTACAACCGCCTTTAACCCAAAAAAGTGTTTGGTGGTAAAAAACATCTTATTGGATAACTAGAATCTATTAAAAAGTCTGTGCTGCGATAGTCTCAACACCTACACCTCTAACGTCGAGTTCCTCCATTATGTAATAGTTTAAAGGGTAAGGGCGGCGTTCCCCCTATTGGTATAGTAGGGCCCACGACTCGTGGGGCACCTGGTGGGGGGAGGCCTTTGTCTGGCAACGAACGTTAGTGACATGATGATAAAAAGTGATTTCTATTCCAAGCAAAAGGCGGCGAGCCCACACAATTGAAATTTTGTATATGCCTCTTAAAAAGTTGATTTCAGAAATTGGATCTCCATCGGATTTCAGATAATCGACCGATAAATCGGACAAACAAAAAGTTTTGCATGAATATACAGAATACAAACCTTATAAGAAACTCCATTATCCGTACAAAATCCAGTCGATTCTTCAGAAACGTGATCAACCACTGTGTTGAAAGGCACCTTAAGATTGGTATAGAATTTGTCGGGCATTAGTTTATCTTTGGTATTCTTGTCCAGGTGACCTGGCATTATGTTTATATCAGCGTCGTCGTCGTCACCGTCTATCGTGACGTCACTTAAGTCTGGAACAATCTGAAAGGAGACAAAACATTCATTAGAAAAATGAGGACGTTCGCTGTATGAAACAGAATTATCAAAATAATTTATTTGAACTGGTATAATGTATAGTATATGGTGAATAAGTAATTCGTTTAAGAATCCCTACCTAATATTGTAAATGTAAGTTTGTTTTTGACGCTTTCATGCGAAAACTACAACACATAGTTATTATTATCACTTGTATGTCAAATATGGAATAACTTATTTCAATAGACCGACGATATTACAAGTGAAATACGTTGTATAACCCTTTGTATATAAGTGACAGCGCGTTTATTGGTAAGGGGAACAGAGTTCACTCGAGGTCTCAAAACATGACACAGCGTTATTGCGAGACATAAATTATTCTTAAATCTATTGAATCGTTGGGCGATAATTTTGCGCAACTCTCATGCCCTCCTAGTGGCAAAAGAGGTGTGAGGTGGTCATGTCGCAAAGTGGACAATGAGCGCCAGGCAATTATTCGGTCTCTTTTCGCTCTTCGCAATGTCTAAAGTTGGCTGTTTGTATGTATATAGAGGTATTACTTAGATCCAGTCTATCTATTTGAAATATTGGAGCCAATAGCGTCCATGTGATGTGGCCGGATACGATACTCCCTATAAACTTTTTATAATACTTTACTAATTGTAACAACTGTAATCATTTCATAACAATATTCGAGAATCACTTCAAAAGTTTAAAAAAAACCCACCCTTTTCTCAGTAGAGTTATGCAACGAATTGGCAAACGACTGCAGATCTTCCAGATCCAGAAGTCTCGGTTGTGGTTTGACACCCTCGTTGCTTGGTGACGTCACCTCGGCTGCCGCTGGCCTGGCTGTAGTTGTGCTCTTTGGTTCGATATTCGTCTGCTGTGTGCTCTGCTCCGTCGCCGCCGCAGCCGTTGAGTGGTCATCTTCCTGTCTTAGTTTACCTGGAAACGTTCAAGTTACTGATTATTGTGTTGTCACATTTTGTTTAACTGCTATACACACTCGCCGAAAGCCTCTCGGACAAGACAAACGCTCGACCGATTGTGTATAGTGCATGCATGTAGTATGCATGCACTGTACACATAGTTTGCCACTACGATGCCAGAGCAATGTCACTGCAAGAATATAGCAGACTTGGGCCCCAGGTACACTTCATATAATTATCAAAGCAAGGGATGCAGAGGACTCTTGCTAAGCAAAATCCAACGGTTTACTAATGGTATTTATCCCAACGTGATGGAGATGGGGAGCCCGTGGCCATTATTGACTTTACAAGCTTAATGGTATCGTAATTTAATCATTTCATATCATCGATGTTTTCTTCGCTTTATGAGCATTGCATAGCGTACATATGCTCAGAAAAGGGGACCATTGCTACTCGCTTAGTATGTAACTAGGCTACAGACATTTATTTTCTTAAACGTATATTTTTTCTAAAGATCTCTGTCAGGACGACCTTCCTCTCTAAAAGGCTGAAGTGAAAGACATATTTTCATGACCCTATCAAACGGGAATAGGAGAGCAGGTACCTGTTTGTGAAGATAAACGGCGGAGAATACTTTATTACAAGCATAATACTAACTAATAAGAAGACCTAAACGAAGTATATACTAAACAAAATCTTGGCCATCCGGGTTGAAAAGTGACTGGTCGACCCTAACACAAATAAGCTTCGTTACACGAACTCGTGTCATATGTTGGTTAAACGGGGCTATCCAAACGAGCTGGCGATGATCTTCCATTTCTATGTAACTCTATGTAAATGCAAGCTCAAACTCAACTATGTACTGCGAAACTGGAATAGACTTTGTACATTCGACAATCATCTGATTAGTGTGTGAGTCTACAGTGGGTAACATATACCAGGAGTAACAATTCTGCTAACTGCACAAATTTAGTTCATTGTTATTTTTCTTAGTCAGGTGATGACGATATGAAACTTCCCTCATGAACTGACTTCCTTGATAACGTTTGTCCCGCTTCAATCGTATTTGTATAAAAGAGACAAACTGAATTTAAGTCACTTGAATAATTTCAGAATACGAGCCTCGAAGTAAAATTTATGGGCCTTACTAATAATGCCGGAATTGCTATTTCGAAGATACACAAAGCTCAACTTGTCAGTTGTATGTCAAATACGAAATTACCAGTTCAAGTAGACCTGTAATAACCGTTGTATAAGTGACAACGCGTTTATTGGTAAGGGGGTTTATCTATACTAATAAAATGAGGAGGAAGATTTGTATTTTTGAATGCGTGAACCAAAAACCATTGGTTGTATTTAAAAAAAAACCCTGGTAGAATGATACTTGAGTAACATATTTTATCCTGAAATTTCCAGGAGAAAAATGAGGAGTTTTCTTTATGAATAGAAAAAAACACAAATTATCTTGTCCGAAGTCGAACGATCATATAATATTATAGTAGTTGAATCTCTTTCATTTATTCGCACTATCTTTGATAGTTTGTTTTTTTTTTGTAAAACACTCCGTATCCACAACGTAACAAGTAAGTAATCCCGCGCGACACAGCTAGTGTAAAATAATGTACTAAAATTGAACTGAAATTCTCATGCTATCGCATTGCCTTAGCAGACTTGGGTCCCAGAGTGTTGTGGTCCTAACTCCCTTCACTGCGGCCTCAATATTTACCAGAAGGTTGTGCACATTTGATATCGCACACTGCAACTTAAAGCATATGACACTAGGCCCTAACGATGTCATTATTATACGTAGGCTGTCTATCGGGATGATTTCTTGTTAGAAAGAAGATGGTACATTCAAGTGATCACTGAATGTTGGTCATATAAATTATGAGAAAAGTTAGAATAACCGGCGGATTGAAGGACCACACCAGCAATAGTCACACAAGATAAAAATCAATACACATACATAAAAGTATCTCTTGGGTTCTCCGGCGAAAGCGGATTGGCCTAATAAAATCTAGTCTCGAGGATATGCAACAATTTGGAAAAAAAATACATCAAATGTTTTCTTCAAATGATAACTTCCGTTTAGTAAATGCTTATAGGTTTGTTATTCTTTTGCCAGAGGGTTAAGAAGAACTCGTCTTGTCACTTAAGTACCTAATGCAGGCAAAAACATACGACCACGGTATTGAAGCACGTTGATGTTGGATTCCAAGAAGGTACGTACACTAATGAAGACCCTAGTTATCTTACCACGATTAAGTAGATTACCTTAGGTCGTGACTTAACTTATCCAAGGTTTTTATGCTCGTGGGACACCCTGAAGCGTGATCACTTCTAATAGGTAGGCACTTACCTACAGTATAGAAAATACCATTTAATAGGTCGGGTTTTTTCTCCTCTACCTACATAATTTACATCCTTATACCTAGATTGGAAGAAGACGTGTTTCTAAAGATGCCGTTCTATTACGCAAATTCTAGGATCCAAGCATGACATCACACTAAGGCCACTTTTAGGCCCCAATCGCGACAAGACGCGCATCGCGTCGAGCGCCCATACATTTTCAATTAATGGACGTTTAAAGGCGATGACTTATAATATAGATATGGGCACCCGATGCGACGCGCAACGTACCGCGTGTTCCCAAAAGGGACCTAAGACAGAAGGGCACTCTAACTTTGCTTTGACATAATGTTTCTTATAACTGTCAGAAATTCTAGTTCCTTTCTTGGATCCCATACAATACTGTGTAGATCGGTCTTGGAAAGACATTGGACATTATCGTGAATAATATAAACATTGGGTTCAAGTTTAGACCCAGCTTGACGTCCAAAGTCAGAGTTAGGTTTATATTTCTTTACCTTGCACACTGTTCTGTCTTTTGAACTGGATATATCAAATGATAGAAGACGAGGAAACACTGAATATGTTAGGCATTGTGCAAGTTTCGTTATTATTACGGAGATAGGTGTGTGTGTCTAAGTGTACAAACGTCTTCACTGGAAACACGATTTTGTTGCACTTACACCTTGCATGTAAAATTATATTAAGACATCTTGTTCTATTCGTACTAAACTTTGTTTGTGCAGGACGTGGCTGTAGCTTCAATTTGCATATAAATATTTGTTTACGTGTACAATTTTCAACCTGCGGGCATTCAAGTTTACATTTCAACTGTACAAGTTGTGCTTTTCAACCGCGCCAGGTAATTTTTATTTACTTGTGACAGTCAACTAACAATATAAATGTGGAAAATCCTTATTTTACAAATAAAATAGTTATTCCAAGTAGGTACTCGTATAATTCAAGTCAGCCAGTCCCTGTCCCTTTCTGAGTTTAAAAAAACACATGCTGTGAAGATGACGCAGTACAAAGTCTACACTTTTACCGCCATAGTACGAGTAAAAATAAAGTAATATTGGGTACTGTTATAGCGGAAAACCTTAAATTTTAGTAGAAGAAGAACTAAAAAACACATTGAAATTATAAAGTCACTAAATATGAAAAGACATTAATGCCGAAACATTCGTGTTCTGTTCTGAAAATAAAAACTCTCATGACAGAGCATAGACTCTTAGAAGTCATTATAATTTATTATTATTGTAACTTATCCATAAATCTTTACCTAATTTAACACTTTACCTAGTTTTGTAGCCTACTTACTGGGTCATGAATTTTCGTAAGGCTTATTGGACATACTCTGTTGGAACACAAAGGCCTCCTCGTTATAATATCTTCGCTACGCCAACCACGTTTCGTCAGTCAACAAAACAGTGGGAAACAATTGAACTATACGATCGCGCACAATCGCGGACAAGCTGATCTAAATTTTACCTACATTAATGATCTAATGTTTGGGAAAGTCTCTAAACAGTTATAGTTCAACTTATAATGGTAGAGTCCAATGAAATGTGGCGCCCACTGTGTCTACGCGCATAGAATCGTCATTGCGAAATCGATCACGAACCCAGCGGCGTCCGTTGATCGTGCGCCAGCGCAGGCGCTCCGGGCACATGCGCGGAAAGTTGTATGTAAACATGAATAGACGCTTATGAATTTGTATGTTAGACGCAATAGGTCGCCACAGGGCAATGCCAAGCTGGGATACCTTAAAATCGTCGTAGATCCTGATTGAGTCATAACACATTGTGTTGGGGAAAGACAAAATGCCAGCGTAGTGCAGCTAATAGCGTAGAATTTGCTAAAGGGATATCAGTTTACTCCTTTTGAAGGTACCGGATATGAAGAGTAAAATATGTAGGAAGTCTTTTTGAAGATGAACTTTATGGATCTTTATTTGTTGATCTAACAAATATGGATCAAAAATATTGGTTCTTAAGATAGTTTAAAGAATTTTCAAGCATTAAATGTGTGTTGACGAAATCAATGTCATATTATTGTGTACTTATCAATAAATAAAGGTAACTTACTCACAAAGCACATTTAAAAGTAAATGGATTTCAAGTTGAATTTAAATGGTCCGTCTATTAGCAAAGCCTTTATACTATAATACAGAATCGTGATGGTGAATCGTGAAGACTTTTTGTCTCAATTTGGTAAACGAAACAATACAAAAAAGCCGCTCGAGTCGCAAATTGTGTTTCACAATAGTTTTGAGACATTAGTAATAAATCATTGTATTCAAAATATTAAGCAACAAATTAGTCTGATATCTTATAAAATATTGCTTTGGGTGGAAATAAAAAAAACGTTATTGTTCTCAACTTTGCTAGGCATTAGCAATTTTTGGAGTGTGTTTTTTCAGTTCAGACAATTTCTACGTATTTTGTACAGTCAATTGCTCATATTTATCTAGGTTTTTCATTGAACTTTAAAACTCAAATTTTGTAAGCACATACATTACTAATAACTTACATCCAAAAATCTATATATATAAAACTCAAAGTCCTGACTGATATATTCATCATTGACTCAAGAACGCTCAGCCCAAAGTCCTTGGCCTTGAAAGCTGAAATTTTGCACAGGCGTTAGATACAGATGAGAAAGGAGATTTCAGAATTAATCCCTTAAAAATAAGTGTACAAGTTGTTAAGAGAAAAACGATATTTTTTTCTAAAACTCGGTAATAGAAATTTAGAAACACGTACAAGTACCTAGTTTAGTTTCCGTAAGAAAATTGAAGCCTTTAAAAAGTGCAGCATTTCGGGTTGTTGCTAAGATACATGGAAGAAGAACTCACAAGAAACTCCCTGCCTATCTTTTCAATTACCTTTAATTATCATAAAATAGTACATTTTAAAACTTATTAACGTATAGTGCTTTCACTAAAATCCTGATAATTGAGTCTTTCGTGAACATACCGTCAAGGATTGCCGGAATTAAATAATTCACAAATAAAACGCATGATGTCTACGCCTACGCCTCTTTCCTAGTGGGGCAGGCAAATGTCATGGATCTCCGTTTGTCACAATCCTGACTGAGAGAGAAGATATGTATGTATGTCGTGCTGAAGAAAGAGATTTCTTCTTTCCATTTATACATTTTCGCCGGCTTCGTGCACGCAGTACCGACCGGACTTAACCATATCACGGAACTTTGGGGTTACGGAACAATAAACAAACGTCAGCTTGTTTTCGGTACCGTTCACCAATCGCAGCTTGCGGTGATGTGCCATGATTGTTCTAACGTCATTAAAAAGAATGAATCGACATGAAGCGAGTGATCGTTTTCTTAGTGTTCTAACCACACTGAACGATAGGGGACATTACCTTCTTGATCTTTTTAATGACTTGTATCAATATTTCCATCATCATCAGCCACATATAGTCCACTGCTGAACAAGGGCCTCTCCATGATAATTAGGGGGGGGGCGGAATAATGAGCACTCTTGGCAAGCGGGTTGGCGGTCGCAGTGGTGTTTTGGTATAACTAAAAAAGAACGCTCATGCCCGTTTTCTGGAAATTCCCCTCTGTCGGCTCTTACCCCCACGGCGGGAAAGTTGGACTGGGGTGGAGACACATGTATTCTACTTATTTGGCGTCACCACACGGCTAAGTTATAATGAGATAAACTGTGAAACTCTGTAATAACATTGATAAACCAGTCATTTAAAAAAAAGAAACCGGAAGTCCATCGCCCAATATTTTATACGCTGTGTAATGTAACGCTTTACATACGTAAGTATACTTTGTGTATAGTATTAAGAAGCAATTTTATTTTGTAATTGACGATCAGTAGCACAATGTTTTTGGACATGTCACTATTTTTTGTTTGTTTGTTCGAGCATAATAACTACAGCACAAAACTGAGAGCCGTGTATTACCACACTTACAACACTTACTAATAGTGGTGAAATAACTATTCCGAAGACATACCACGTTCAACTTGTCAATTGTATGTCAAATACGGAATAACCAGTTCCAGTTAAGCTTGGTATATTTTCGGTACAGTTATTTCGCCACTATTCGGTAAGACCCCTAAAAAGTAATCTTTATATAAGTGACAAGGTGGTCCGACGATCTGGTTAAGACGGCGGGAAAGGCACAAGACCAATCGTTGCCTTTGGGGAGGCCTATGTCCAGCAGTGGACATAAGTGGGCTGATATGATGACGATGATAATTATATAAGCGGTGGCACGTGGTGGGGTAAGTATTTAATTCTGATAAGCAGCGAAAGAACATGTAGTCTTATGCTGAATAGTATCTCGATTATAAGCCAATGGGTTAACCATTTCTTTGCCGCCTTTTATAACACTCTGACAGTTATTGAAACGTCAATCTAAGCAATGGACGGTATTAATAATATTAATGAGACACTGTTGAACTTCAGCTTTTGACTTGTGACCCTGAGTAACCTATGCATGTTGTGTACGCTAGAGTTTTCTCGCTTACACGTGGTTTTAGTGGTTACCTATGCCAGAGAGAGACTTGGCCCGCTGTTTCGCTACTTGTAACAACATAATACATCAAAAGTGTCTAGGGATCAAGTACATTTAAGAAGATTGCAATCAAGAATATATTATAAAATTATATTTTTTTTTTTAATAATGTTCTTGATCCCTCGACACTTTTGATATGTGTAGTAGCGAAAAAATTATGGTCATAGCAGACTAATCATTAAGAATACCAATTATATATTAGGAGTGTATTACAAAAAAAATATTTGTGCCAATATATTTGGAAAACGAAAGACATGCTACATGCAACTACGTTAGTAGACGATAATTCGTCTTCGGACTAGCTTCTGTGAAGTTTTTTTTTTAAAGAAAACTACTCATTCTATTGTATTTATTGTCAACGAAACTTTGAAAAAAAAAGGTTTTCCAGAGGCTTTCAAGGTAGGTAGGTACTAGTCAGCTTAATGAGTCGTTCATTAAAATTCGTTACTTAGCAACTGGAACAAGATTTCACATTTTGTCAACATTTACTTAGTGAAGTAAAGTAGACCGTTCAACGAAGGATGTCATTGAAATGTGTAGTGAAAACGAAATTCTTTGGTGACTCAGAACTGTGAATAAATTAGTGAGTACTTATTCACTAGGTATGTATGGAATCTATAAGTACATACAGTCAAATACTGCTGCTAATTTTCAGCTTCTTTTAATGTTGGGTGATCAATACTTTCATAGACGAATCAATCACATCAAAATCTATGACGATTTAAATAACCCCGTAATTTAAAAAAATCCGTCAGTGAAAAGCTTTGGAAGCAAGTAGTAAGCTGGTTTAGATAAAGCACCTAATTATTTTTATCCGCCTTCTTGTCGCCTTCTAACTCTCGGAAAATTGACAAGGTGTGAAGAAGACAAAAGTACAAGTTTGTATAATACGCAAAACATATTTTTATTTATACAAATTCAAAATTATCTTCACGATTTACCAACAATATACATCTCTATACCAGGGTCGTATCATATAGTGAATATTGTCTATACACCTTTTGTTATGCAGGTTTCTTTATTATGTCTGCCTGTACCGTAGAAGATATTGGGTAATTAAATAATAAAAAAGAGTACCTCTACATACGAACAAAAGCCATTGGTATGTATAGCCGGCCAAAAATGGGGCCTACTACCGTCCCAGATTATTTTTATGCTTGTCATAATATAAGAACTTTACCTTGTGTATGTTTTAGTGACACAGACATTGTAAAGACTGAAATACCACTCTTTTCCCCGACGATACTATATTTTTTCACAAAATTTTAACCACACCGTCAATTATACTATAATGTAACTAAAACACGGTTATTAAGACACAAACGTAGGTTTTACTCTTGAGTCGAATGTTCGTGACCTGGAAATACCCGCAGCAGCCCAAAACGATGACGTGTCATACGAAAAACTGATCCAATTCAATAGCCTCCAAAACGTAGAGGTAACACAAAAAGAAGTGAAGAAACACCACAAGGAATTCGAGATCGGAAAAAAGACGAAATGGACTTTTGATCGTAAACAACTCCATTCAGTTTGGATTGCTTATTGTAAACAAGCTCAAGTAATATTGGCCCTCGAAAATAGAGTCTACAACCGAAATATCTCATCAGTTCCGAGGCGTAGAAAAATAATAAAAATAAAAGTCAACACTTTTTCAAATTACTTACACAGCTAAGGAAGGATGGACATTCCTGGACTATTCTTAAGAATTTTTGTGTGAGTGAGTATTAGGAATAGTATCAGCTTCAAGGTTTCGCTTGTTACGGGAAATTGAGCAAAATAATATGTGGCCTAGTGGGTACTTGACCAATCAGGAGGTCATCAATGGGTCTCTTTTTCATAGCCTATACGGCGAAGCACAATATCATGATAAAACTTGCATACCACATGTTATGTACCTTTATAATGGCGATGGGCTCACTCACAACACGTTGGATTGGTGTAAAGACGTTTGGTGAACCGTAGGCGTTTGCTTAAGTGAAGTGAAGTGAATTTTTTTTCGAAAACGTAAACTTAAAAAGTGAATTCTAAAACTCATCACTAAAATAACGTGGCGGAAATCGAACCCGCCACGTACACAATGCTAAAGCATTACTGATATAATACTAAAGATCTCACTAAAGTGATGAGCTCAGGCATTTGCTATGTGCGTCTGGGTGTTTTATTTATTTATGTATGTATTTAAAGTATCTATGTAAGTATATCAGTCTCCGGCACCTATAGTACATAGTATCCTAGTTTGGAGGCAGGAATCGAACCCAGGACCGTATTCCGAGAGGCAAAAAGCATATTCTTTTACCAATACATTTTTTATTCATGACGTGATTAATTATCTATACGGCAACGGACAAAAACCGTAATCAAGCAAACCCATAATGGCGTACCTAAATAATCCTATGAAAACAAATTACAATGTCCGGTTCCAATTATCAAAACCATCCATTACGCAGATACATAATCATGAAGATATGTACGTATAATGGTCATTATCAATAACCACGCTAAAAATATTCGCGCTAAATTACGCAAGATCAACTTGCCAATTCTAAATCAAACTAGTGAACGCCCCGCGCTTTCATCCGCGTACTAATTCGTCATATTGCAGCCTTATTAGCTTAACGCTAGTTAAAGCCAAAGAGACTGAAATAAAAAAAATGTATGTTTAATTTCTATTTAAAAATACTGCCATCAAGTTTTAGAACAGTAACTCCTAAATAACCGGATTTTTTTATCTCTATGAACACGCGTTTGACCACCATCCTGCCTGATGTTAAGCAGCGATGTGGTCTACGATGGAGCACACTTGTTCTGTAGGTACTTGTTTTCTCGTATTCACTTAACTTGACTAGCTTCTACCTCCTTTTTTAACCCCTTAGGGAATGAATTAAATAAAACATTCCTTATCTTACGTAAACATCATAAAAGGAACCCCAGTGCAAAGTTTCAGCTATCTAGGGTCCAGGGTTTGGGTTGGGCGTTGATGAGTCAGTGATGAATGAATCCGTTGTCTCTGCCTACCCGTCTGGGAAACCGGCGTGACATATTTGTATGAAATCAAAAAGTGCCCAACCTAATCCAAGTAGCTAAGTAGGTATAATGCACCTACCTATAAAAACCAATTTAGTAAATGATGAACCTAGAGCCAATATTTCAATAAGAACGGAGTTTAATGTATACTTATAATAATTATTATTATTTATTTATTTACACACACACTTATACATCTTTACAGGCATTATCCCATTAAGATATAAAAGTAACTCTAGGTTTGAGCAGGTTATAAAACTGCTGAACTCTTTATACTTAAATGTTTGTTTCAATTTAAAGTGTAGCCATGCCATTGTAAGAGTAGGTAAAAAAAGGTATGCATTATTACACCCAGAATGTGTAACATGCATATATTTGTGCAACAAGACATACGATTTCGTCTCGAGGCAGTGTAAAAAATGTGTAAAAATTTAGCTAAAATCATAATTTTTTGAGTTAGCTAATTTGTTACAGCAAAAAATCTAAAACATCTAAAAAAACCGATACAAATCCAACTGAAACGGTTCTCCAATCTTCTTATATCAATTCGGAGTTATAAGATATTTTGCATTTTATGTCTTATTTACAATGTCATATGGAAGTTGGTCGGTAGCGCGATACCGTTCATTGCACAAGAAGCAACACGAATTATAAATAAGTTCGTTCACCTCCGCGCTGGGGTCTGATAAGGAAAAAAAAACATTTGTTTTTTGTCCTGTACACCATAAATAACTGTGAATTTGATCATTATCTCTATGTTGGACATATGTAATTAGAAGCCACTTTTTATTGATGGAACTGTGTCTTGTTGCTAATTCTGTGCCGGTTTTTATTACACACGTAATAAACATTTTCTACATACATATATATTTCTACTCACGTCCATCATGCCCAGTGGGGCACCTAGACTCTACCAGACGTGATGGCTCCTACATTACTTTTGACATGGATGGCGGTAAGTGGTTAGTGCCTTGCCCAGTAAACTCTTCATCCCAAAAAAGTAACTTTATATGCTAAAATGATCAGATCATATTTTTTGAGACCGTCTGTGGTCCAGTTGGTCGGATACTTGACTAGTAACCAGGTGGTCGCTGGTTCGAGTCCGGCTACTGGACGTGTACCAATGGGACTCTTTTTCAGAGACTATGTACACAACGCAACGCTCGTATGGTGAAGGATATCGTGATGTAACCCGCACACCACAAGGTGTGTGAACCCTATAACGGCGATGGACGTGACAGGGGGTGACCCTTGTCACATTGGGTTAAATAAGCTTGGTGAACCGTGGGAATTTGCTTAGCAAGTGCCTCTGCCTACCCCGCTTTAGGATTAAAAGGCGTGAAGTGTGTGTGTATCATCATCTATATCTGTACATCTGTATATGTATGTAAAAGAAAGTCGTGTTAGTTACTCCACTTATAACTCAAGAACGGCTGAATCGATTTGGTTTAAAATTGGTGGGAGGTAACTTAGAACCGGGAGACGGCCATAGTATACTTTTTACCCCGATCCTCTTGATCGCGTCGCTACATAGAGGGCGTTATAGTTTGTATGAAGAACTAAAATTACGCGAATGAAATCGCGTGGCGTCCACTAGTTTTTTTATAAATACTTCACTCGGTATGAAAACACCCGCAACTGTCAGACTTATCCTTTAACTCATAATATTTTGTAAGTCATCTTATTTGGGTAACAATGATTGATGTAGTATATACAGAATACTTCCCAGGTACATGATAGTTCCCACGATATAATGCCACGTAGGCAAGTCTGCTACACTCTGCATCGCTGTGGCATCGTAGCGGCAACCGATCTGCATCGCTGTTTTACTATAGACGACAGTGAAATGAAAGTAATAAAATCAGCAATTCACATCATTTGCCGCTGCGATAACAGAGCGATGCAACTACCAGAGTGTAGTAGACTTAGGACTTAAATGTCTTATCGCCAAAGATTCTTAATCAATCCTCCAGGGAATATACCTTATGTATATTGTTTATATCTTCTTCTTCTACTTAGAGACTCTTAAAAAGTATAAAAACAGCATTATCTAAATTTGTCATTTTCATAAACCTCCACCTACTCGATTTGAATAAAGAGGCCAATGCCATTTTTGGTGCTTTGCCTTTTATTGTTGATGACCGAACCTCTCTTGTGGAAACATAATTAGTTAAAAGTCCATAAAATGAATTACTTAGGACCATAACTTAGGCAAAACTTTTACTTTTGCTTAACTTGCTCATCAAAGCGAGACCGAAACATGAAGTAACTGTTTCATCCCAAAGTTATACACAACAGATTGTATTTAAAAAGTATTTAACATTAACATTTTGTTTCGAAAGCTTTTTTCGCACGGTTTCCATTTTACACGTACAGTCAAAAATATTATGTAGAGACAATTAAAGCGTGGTTCACACAACACGTAGCATGTTAGACATACAACAATTAAGTAACTAGGTTTTGTGAAAGCATTGTGCGATCTCGTGTTTCACTTTTATAAACTATTGAGCAAAATATATGAAAACTACGGAGCAGCATGCCTATGAGGAATTAAAGTGATTATGGGATGTAAGATAAAAATAGAAAACACTGGTTAAATAATATATAAAAAACACAAGTCCTGCAAAGGTAAAAACTTTAATAATAAGAAGTCAAAATTGTCAATATTCAATAGGAAAACTTCCAAGTATGAAATACTAGTATAGTTATAAAAAGGTTGCTTTCAGAAACAAAATTGTTTTTAAGTATAATAACTCATAATAACTCTATAGTAACTGCCGTCTTCATAAAAAGTTAAGACATTGACTAATTAGTTGACGTATTTCAACTTGTCCCATTTATCCGTACTAAGTTCTCAAAACCTGGTCAAATAGGTTTTGATAACTTCACTATCAGTGCCAAACGCTGTTCTAACTTTATGAACTTTTAACTGGCCGCTTCCGTACTATATTGGAATATGGAATACAACTGGTAATTTTTTTACCATTTCACCTCCCAAGCCCACACGCGACAATCAATAAGAAAGCTCCAATATGATGCAGACGCAAATTATAAAGTTGCGAATTATCTTTTTTTAAGGAGAAACCACAGTTAGGTACCAAAAAAGTGTGCTCCATCGTAGACCACATCGCTGCTTAACATCAGGCAGGATGGTGGTCAAACGCTTGTTCATAGTGATTAAAAAAAATGCACTCACTAAGTTGTGTGTCACAGTCCGCGTACTCGCGATCACAGTCTACTGTGTAGGCGACAGCCAGCGCGGCTGTCGCGCACAGCACCACCACTGCGCGGGTCAGCATCGCAGCTTACTGCGTCCCCATCTGTTAAACAAATAAAAAATACAACTGTCAATAAAAAAAAATGTCTTTGTAAAACTTTTTAACAGAAACAAATAACCCGTCGAAAAAACTGAAAAGAACTCCTTCATATGGGACCACCTTTGGGATGTACGTCACTACATAGTATAAAACAAAATCCCTATGTATGATTACATCTTTAAAACCAAGAAATTTTGTGATTCCAGAAGAACGTCTATATCTAAATATATAAAAGGAAAAGCTGACTGACATATCAACGTACCACAGGTTTGCGCTAAGAAAAGAATTCCTGAAATTCCCACGGGAACAGGAATAAACGGGAAAATTCTTTTGTATGAAAAATCTAAACCGCGAGTAAGACGCTTGAAATTTGGGATGCAGGTACTACTAAACTAAGCGAATGAAATCGCGGGGCTTCCACTTGTATAATATACATAGTAGGGAAACAATTAGTACCAGCATTGCATTCGTGCGAAGCCGGGGCGGGCCGCGACTTCCCAGTAAAAAAATGATTTATCAATATCGGACTACTCTATAAAAAATTATGCATCATACATACATAAAACCTGCTCTGTTTTTCGTCGGTTAAAAAGATTTTGTTACGGACTGTAGCTAATGAAATCATCATCATCATCAGCCCATACTTGTCCACTGCTGGACATAGGCCTCTCCAATGAAATAGGAAAACAAAATCTTGCAAAAAAATTGACACTCTTTAATTTGGATATATTCTTAAAAGAGACATATAATTAGTATGTAAGTATTTATTTGTTTTTATTATGTATTTATGTATGTACTGTCTACGTATGTTTGTATTTATTTATGTACTGTCTAATCAGCACAGGTGTTACTACCATAACATCTTACAACGTACGTAGGTTTCGTATTAATTCACAGATGCCGCAGGACTAAGCGATCGGGTGCCAATTGACAAACCTTTGAATGGTAACAATCGTACCTCCGGCCACGGCAAGAACATCTCTAAAAACGACCGGTTGATTTCTAACATGTACCTGCCTCTACACCGAGAACCCCGAATTAGTAAACGTGTGATAATTTCACCGACATACGTATGCATACGTAGTTAACTCTTCAACAATATGTGTGCCAGACCAGTCATATTTTCATTGTAGTGTTTCGCAATCAACTTTCGTTTTCTACACGGAATCATAAGTCACGTCATTGACATTCGAGAGGATAATGATACATTGCGTAGTGGTTACAGTATTATTTTGATACATATATTTTTTTTTCTCGTCCGATGGCCTTGTGCGAAAGTGACAACTAATTTCAATACAATACCCATGTCGAGACTGTTACGTGGATAGTCAAGACGCTCGTGATCAAATGTTTGCTCTCAAGACTATTCTGACGTCATATTACAAAGATATGTTGTGTTAGAAATAATGTGACATTATTTGCGAACGCAAAAGCAACCAAATGTAGCTAAAAGAAAAAAGAACCGACTTCGACTTGTACTAGCACAATCATACGATTTTTTAAAGTTCCCCTCGATTTATCGGGTTTGACATTATGAAACCCTGATTTCCAAATCATGGGACCACCTTGAAAATCTTCTTTCCAACAAAAATATAAACGTACATTCGAATTGAGAAAATTAGATATTTTAATGTTATCATACATTTATCATATCAATAAGGATCGTAAAATGCGTGTTTCATTGAAAGCACACTTAACAGTTACTTGATTAGAGACGACTATTGTGACTAATAAGAAGATTTTATTCAAGTAAAAGAGGGACAAATAATCTGATATTGTAGATAAAGAAAGTCACATAAAATCACAAAAAAATTACGTATTTTCACAATACTTGTGTTATTTACATAGTATTATAAAATTTCCTACTTATTTATTGATAAAATAATAGGAATAGATATTTATTGTATGTTATACATATCATTGAATATCGTAAAATGCAAGCGAACGCATGTTAGAGAGTAGTTCTTTAAGATTTTCGAACTTCTTATGACTTAGTTAGATACTAAATGCCTTTGCCACAAAATAGGTACCTACTATTTACTCTAAGACCGTATCTGAAACAATTATTAGAACTCATAGATTTTCTCTCTTGCACAAACAATATTAGAGTGCGACAAAAGTTTCTTGAACAGTGATCTGTGTCTCAGCGGTGTTTCAGAATACCAACTTTACAGTGTTCACAAAGACTCATTGTCTGCAAAGCTTTATTTTAACGGAAGCTCCTCTCTCAAACAAGTATCTATAGTGTGTGTCAGGCCATTGAGATGTCTCCATTGTATACAGAGAAGTGGGTTATTTGTGCCTGACCTAGTCACCTGCCGCGTTCCTCCGACCGAACGACGACGATGGAAAAATAATCAACAGTTCGTTCTACACTCACAATGAAAATATGGAAAGACCAGTAGAACTTGATCTTTCCCCAGCTTGTAGTTGCTGCTTTTTCAAGTATTTTTGCAAAATGGTTCTTCACATTGGTGCACAATATCACATCTTTTAGTGATTTCTTTCTCGGAACAATTTTTCGTTTGAAAGTAAGTAGGTAGGTACAGATTTCAAAACATTATTGTATTTGTTATTTGGAATCGAACTCATTCTAGAACAGTTTTCCTTGTCGTGTGCAGCTTTTGTAGGGCGTATAAAACCGGTTTTTGTTAAGTTAAAAATACCAAAAGATGTTAAACGCTATGTTTTCCGGGAATGAAACGTCGAATGCACGAGAAACCTACAATAGGTATTTTTCACTGACTCAAGTCAGTTGTCTATTTTACGATGTATTTGAAACAGAGAATGAAACATGTTGTTTGTAGCTTACAAATTGAATGGACTCTACATTTCCTTACAGTGACTTTCTCAAGGCATTCACTACCGTCATGTATTGTGGTTATGATTGATCATACAACAGGCACCTACTTTGCTTAGCACCATGTCACGTCAACTTTTATAACGTAAACTTTCTAACTACAGTTAGAATCTAGTCATGTTAAAAAGTCAGTTATTAGTGTTGAGCTTCAATGTATACAAAACACTTTTAAATTAGCCAATTTGGTGTTGATAAATCTTTAGATGCAGATTTTTTTTAAATTTGAATTTGCTAATTAATTGTAAAAAAACAAGAAGGCAACCATTAAATCGATGGCCTATCAACAAAAACGATGATGTTGGATTAGTGAAGCGAAATAAGTACAATGAATTACCCAAGTACTTGCTTATCGAAATTGCACATAAAACGTTGCTTTAACTATTAAAAGTAAATAAATCAATCCTAAAGCTTGGTAGATTAATTTAGGAGCTTGTATGTCGCGTACGGCGGCGCAAGGCTTGAACCCACAACTAAGCCACAATCGTTTAGATGTTACTTATCTGATATCTATGTATACGAGCATTATGTATAAAACTCAGTCCTACCTGATTCATTCATCACAGAATCAACGCCCAACCCAAACCCTTGACCCTAGAAAGCTGAAACTTTGCACAGGGGTTCTTTTCATGATGAATAAACGAGATACGAAAGTATTTTACAGAGTATCCTAGAGTACCCATAGGGTATCTTATTTTGGGGTCAGGTGACCGTGTGTAAAAATGTCCCAGCAGATTTTTATTGTTATTATTATTTTTAATAATTCTTCTCCTAAGGGGGCGAAAAGTGGGTATAAGTTTATATAACATAAAAGTTAATTTTAGAGTTATCGCTCTAAAACTTGAAGGTAGTATTTTTAATAGAAATTAATAGGTACTAAAACTGCGCGAATGAAATCGCGGGGCGTCCACTAGTTAGATTACATTCGTTTGTAATAAGACACTTCTATAATCTCATTAACGCAGATCTAACCAACGTACTTGTTAGGAGACTAAACATATTGTACAGTCACCGAAGAAAGTGGTTGTTAAAAGTACCACTCTAAGTTGGAAACTGTTAAGAATATCATTAGACGAAGTTCACTATTTCCTTGTCACATTATAGCAACTATGTCATTAGTTGCGGAGAAAGTGTCATCATAATGTATAGAGCATATTTTTGGCCGTACGTAGTTCTAACAATCTTACAAAGTATGTATTTCGCAATTCCTTCGGGTACTTCCAGGACTCGCCCAGTATGAGGAACGGAGGTCATCGTGGAGGGGTTTATTTGGTAAGAGTCCGACACTACTCCTGTATCTGTGCGGTGTCCCCAGGGCGGTGGGGTGTCCATGAGGATTCCCCCACGAAAAAAAAAAACAAAACAAAAAAAAGAAGAAGGTATGCAATTATTGTCTCCACTTCTAGAACCTACCCAATACGCCCTCAGTTACGTTTATACCCGTGTGAATGCACTTGTAGTCATAAGCCATCATAAATTATACAGTTGTCTCTTCACTCATTAAATTATGTGATAATCATTACCTCAACAGTTTCATAACTTCAAGAACGCATTCTCAACAGTTGACGATAAAAGGCCTTCCGCCATGATGTAAGAAGTAGCGGGGAACCGCGCAATTTGCTTGCCTAAGTTAAATCTTTTTATTTTTTTCTTGGGGAAAACCGTTATCTAAAAGGGGACCGTTTTTATGGGACGATTGTTGATAAAGGCAATGATGATGGCAAGCGAAATTAAGAAAAGCCACAAGCGAAGCCACTGCCTCTAAAGGTAGGTATTTATACAGCAGGTAAGTGATAACCTGAGTCTTTAAACTGCTTAACGACGCCTAAGTTATTTCTAAGTACAGAATCAAACATAATTATCTACACTGCATTCAAGCTTATTCGATTTGATAATGATCTAATACGAATATGGAACTAAGAAATCACGGTCACATGACTCCAAATTAAGATACCTTGTACTATTGGTGTACGATATACCTACATAAATAGTTTTATAAGAAATAGATAAAATACTAGACGCACACAACAATTACCGGAACGAATTGTCACAGTGTCACTAAAGCATCTACTACTAGCCGTATCAGGTGGAAATTGATGTCATTACAATCATTGTCCTAGGGGCCAAATTGGTCTACCACATAAAACCATCCCAGTCGCCAATAGCAAAGCGTTTATTTGCATCGATATCTATAATACACATAAATTAATTGTAGACTTACTACTCAATGAACGCCCCGCGATTCATCCGCATTATTTCGTTGTTTAGCAACGTAGTTATGTCATTTTATAACTATATGTATTCTGGTGTCCATAATATATCCTGTTCGCTTGGGAAATTCCAGATAAAATAATACCTATATGCTACTCCGATGTATAAGCTGTATTATTTAAACTTTCAATGCAATCAGTTCAGTAATATTTGCAAACATACAAACATCCAAACTTTCACGCTTATAATATTAGTAGGTCTAAGTACACACACGTGCCTTAAAGATATTGTGACCAACCGATGGCATCATAATGCGATGCATATTAAGCAATACGGCCACAAAACCCGATGCAACATAACATTGCGGTGACTGACTCACAATACCATTTTAGACCACGGATCGGATTTCGAATGGCAAATTTCGCGAACACAATGAAATGAGCCTGGTAAGTACTTATATAGGTAAGTACCTAAGCCAACGTTGCTGATACAACGATAAAATTGCACGGTGAAAAGACATTACATAAACCTAACGATTATGATTCTTAATGGGATGAAGAGCCCTTGAAGTGATGTGTAAAGACATTACATGTGTGTTGTGTAACTTACTCAGTGTTATTTTTATGGTATGTATATTATACGCTGCATTAGGGACAAATGTCGCTGGGGCGCTTATTTGTCAAAATTACGGACGGATAAAGAGTGTTCCTATAATGTTTTGTGAGTGTTATCTGTAACTAGCTGTACCGCGCGGTGTTACTCGCATTTTTTCGTTCCCGTGGGAATTTGGGTATAATATTAATAATGTTATATAGCCTAAGCCTTCCTCGATAAATGCTCTATTCAACATAAAAATATTTGTTCAATTCGAACCAGTAGTTCCTGAGATTAGCGCGTTCAAACAAGCAAACTCTTCAGCTTTATATTATTAGTATAGATTAGAGAGTACAGTTATCCAGCTTAGGATTCATGTAGCGTGCCTCCGACGCGATACGACGTTTGCAGTCGCGTCTATGGGCTAGTCTACATCGGTTCCGCTCTGCTTGAGCCCATAGAGTTCCATAAGCTGAATCGATTCGATGCGATCGCGATCGGCTGACGTTGCATCGCAGCTGAAGCTCGCTGCACGAGCCCTTACCGACTCGCCGCTGGCCATCCGACACTTTACCTTCTTAAGGCACCGTAGGCGGTTTTCGGTAAGCCACATTACGTGATACCTACTATTATATAGGAACAGTTTTTGATTCCGTTCGTTCGAAAGACATAAACATATACAGTACGTCACGGACACGTTTACAGATTACAAGAACCGAGCGTTAATCATTTGAATTTTCCTTGACATGTGCAAATGACAAAAGAATGTTTCAGTTACACAATTTATGACTATGTGTGTGCGTGGGTGTGTGTATATATGTTCTTATTAGTAGGAGTAGGGTTAAAGTAAGGGTGTAAGCACAATACATCGTTATTTATAAGAATAATTTGTATTTTTATTGTTAATTTACTAAGTCCGGCTACTGGACGTGTACCAATGGAATTATTTTTCAGAGCTGCTATATACGCAACGCAACGCTCGCACGGTGAAGGACAACATCGTCATGAAACCCGCACTCCACAACGTGTGTGAACCCTAAAAAAGGTCATGGGCTCACCCCCTGTCACCCAACGGTTAAATACGCTTGGCTAACCGTTGGCATTTGCTTACCAAGTGCCTCTGCCTACTCCGCTTTGTGAAGGCGTGAAGTGTAATTTACTAAACAAAACTATTATCAAAATAATGATTGCATAATTTAACAATTATTTATTAAGCCGTAAAATCCTTAAAATATTTATAATTACGCTAACGCCAAAATAAGCCATAAGATGTACATACTTATAGGTAATTACTGCTCCGAAATTTCTGCAAAAATGTGCAATTTGTTTGATACAAATGGAGTTTGTAAATTATAATGTATTCATGTCAAGGTGAAGTATCTCAGTTTGTTATCATTAATGTAGAGTTCTACAGCTGTTCCCAGACCTGCACGAGTTATTATGGAAGTGTCTATTCATGTGTAAATAATATGTATAAAAATGAATTCCTATTTCCCCCGATCACGGCATCACGCGTAAACGGCTGATTGTTTTTATTTAAAAAAAAATAGGTGCGCGGAATAACGCCGTAATATTACAATAGTTTAGACAGGCAAACGTTTCTGTTGGAACTTGGATCCGCCAGCAAAAAACAACTACATTTATACACCATATTTTTGTAGGTACAGACAGCAAATGCTTTTTCTTCGTCTATTTAAAAAAAAATAATGTAATTTTACTCATTAAAGCACTTTCAATATCAATTTGATTTTTTCTGATGTCTGTTATATTTACGGATTTATGGCCTGGCCACACTTGACGATTACACCCTGTATATCTGATAGGCACTTTTATTAAGACACTAGATGATAAATACCTACTATAGTCTGCGCGTATAAAAAGCTCATTTTGACACATTGATAATACCACTGGAATTAAAAAAACATTTGGAACGGTCACCTGTCAAAATGAGCTTCTCACAGTGCGCGGGCAATAAAGCTAAAAAAAATAATTAAACAAAAAAGAACGAAATCCCTTGAACGTTTTCAAGCAAGCTGAAAAAAGCAAATACACAAAATTGGGTATATTCAATGCTGATCTGGAAGTTAAATAGAATGCATCAGATGTCGTTCTTCCTGACATGTTTGAGCCGACTAAAGTATCTGGAAATGTAGGTTTATTCAGGCTATTAGTTATCATTTAACTTGTACCTAAAATCCCACATTTTTTATTCTAAATTATTGTAAAGGTCCGACTAATACGTATGACCGCAGTTTGTGACCATACACAACTTTTTATTTTACCTTAACGCATATAATTTAGGAACGCTAGGATTTTATTCAGACAAAAGAAATCATGCAGCTAAGGGTTTACTCCTTATCGAAGGGTCCTTGTGATCCAAGTCCACCCCCTTAGGAATTAAGGACGTGAGTGTATGTAAGTAATTGGGTATGTTTAGATAATGTCACTTGCATTATTAGATGCCATAAAACGTTATCTTTAGGTTCACAGAGCGGAGGCTGTGAGACTTGTCTTGAATCGATATGCTGAAACTGGGCCAGTGTAGAAATCTTCGATAACTACGTGATAGGGCTACCAAGACGTGTAGAGATAAAACTACTTATTAGAATTGTATGTACTTACAGATTATTGTATTGTAAAGTATACCTACATGACAAAACTCATAACCGGTCAAAAGTGCAATATGACCGATTAAAACCACTTTTGCTCCATGTTCCATAAAACATATGACAGAAATATGTGTAAATCATTTTACGTATTAGTTTCAACGCTCATAGAGCAATAATTGCAAAAGTAAACCCGTATTCGTTTATAACAAATAAACTTTAAATTAATCTAAATCCATTTTTTCTTGTAAGGACTATAATTGTAATAGAGTGATTTACATTTTTCTGTTTTTTATAAATGAAAAAAAAAAACAAAATGGCCGTCGAAAAGTTAAGGGTGACAACTCCATAAATACATCAAAGAGTTGCGCAAGAGCATAATGTACATTAGCAGTTGGCAACCCTGTAACCCACATTCCCATGTAACATGAATGGCTGCGACACGCGACTGAAACAATGATGTTTTTTTTTAACAGCCACAACTATGCGAATGTTAGCAATAACACAGTGTTAGTGTTTGCCTGTTGCAAAATGCGCATGTTTGTCCACAATCAAATTCTCATCATGTATGCAGGCAATTTTATCTACCTGCGAACAATACCTAGCTAATACTACCTTAGGGCTTCATTCACAATCGATCGAGTTGCATGTGACACAATCGAATTGTTTCTCAGATCAAAGAAGACTGTAGAATCTATACCAGGTTTTCTCAAAGTGGGGTTCGCGAACACTTAGGGGTTCCCCTTTAGACGGTAAGAGATTCGGGAGATATTTACGAAGTGGTGACTTTTGTTTGATTGGCTGTTGAATGTTTGACTGCCAAGAGATTCACAATGAAGCGCGTACTTGGTTCTAGATAGGGCCTTATATACCACAATACAGCATACAATTGTAATTAAATTCTTGCAATATTTTTGTTTGAAATTCCCAAAATTCCCAACTGATGGGATTTGAAGCAATTTATCACAATGAACACAATAGCTGTGATAACCTTACTAGATAACACTTTGCATAAAAATCCCTAAGTACCTATTTTGAATGCTGTGCCCTATGACATTATGGTAATGCAATAAACTTATTGTGTAAAGCGAGAGCAACCGCGGGCCCTACACTACTAGAACAGCATAAGCTAACTGAGCTGTCACTGTATATATAACCTTCCTACAATATTCCCACGAGAACAATCAAAGCTTAGAGTCCTCGCCCTCAAATTTTTCTCAGTCCTAATCGGACAGTCATTTCGTAATAACGTTACAAGAAATGTGCATTGTTTCGAAAAGTATTCGAAAGTCACATTAAGTCGCTGCCTGTAGACTTTTGTTACTAGAGTTGGTACCGTCGGCGAGCTACCAGTTTTGATGACACTTCCTGTGTCACTAAAACATATATAAGGTAAAGTTGTCATATTGTGACAAGTAAAAAATGAACCTTAATGTCTTACGACATTTATACGAGTTTCAACCTTAGGCTGGTAGACCAGATTCCTAAGCGATTGTACCTTTTCTTATTTTGTTTTGTTTTGAGTAGAGTGACATTTCACAAGAAGACACGCTAAGTGAACGCCCTACGTAGCGTAAAGGGTTGATAGGATACCCAAAAACTTTTGTTCTGGTCCTATCAAACATATCAAAGTGAATCTGTTGCCATGGGCTTGCCTTACAAGTACCCACTTTGGGGAACGGGCGTGACCTTTATATATGTATGTGTGAATCTGTATTCAAAACCCCTCGAACTACTTTTGTTTTAAAATATGGGCTTAAAAGATAATACACGGCTTTTTCTTAGAAACCTACATAAAACACGCAAATCAGCCTATGAACTAAGTACCTATATATTGCCACATGGAACCCAATGTTATTATGGACCTTGTAGCAACTATGGTGAACCCATAGATAGTATAAGGTCTACACAATTTTTTATTAAGCAACCTAACAATATAATCCTTCATAGAAACAGTAAATACATTTACAGAAATGATATAGATTTCGATCCAGGTGCTGGGTTCAAACCGACCTCTTGGTACTATTCATACGTAAGGGTCACAGCTGTTCCTTTCGGCTACAGCTGCTAAAACACACACACACTAGGTATAATAGTTTACATTCGACTGGCTGATTCTTAACAAAGCCCAATGTTGGGGATTAGAATCTTGAGAGATATCATTCTCATTTTACGTTATAAAAGATGGAGCAATGGAAAATAATTTTGTATTTTTTTATCACTATTTACAAGCGTTTGATCACCATCCTGCTTGATGTTAAGCAGCGATGTGGTCTACGATGGAGCACAGTTGAGCACACTTGTTCAGAAGGTACCTATTCACCCGCGACTTGAAGAACTTCAGACTGTACTGCGCAGGAAACACAGACTCCGGCAAGTCGTTCCACATCGTTGTATGAACGATACTTTTAAGTAGACCAAATGGTGAACCATTTGGTTCTTATATGACACATTATTAGTAACAAGAATGCATTCGCGGAAAGTCTTTTTCTAAAGAATGTATATACTGTAAAGTACTCCACATAGTTTTGTAGAAAGGCTAAAGGCCTTGGTCAGGGCACTCAACTTACATTTGATGGTTATGGAGTTTTATGTAGGTACGCATAAAATTCTCTATGTTGTATCTTAGTTTATTCTATGACCGTCTGACTTCGGACTCACTCTTTTATGGGATGTTTTTATAAGTACTCAAATATGTGGAAGAAGTATTTTAATTATATTATGTACCGTATACCTACATCTGCAGGTAGTTTTGAATAATAATATATACGTACATATTTACCTTTAAAACATCGCAAAATTTAATTGAAGTCATTGATATGACACGATGTGCCAAAGGTCAAAATACACGACAACATGGTAAGTGATATCATAAACAACCTCAACATTATATTACACTACAAGTAACAACTATTATTTAGAAACATCAATTCAAATCAATTCAAGTGGGTAATAAAATAGGGCTTTCTATAGCCGACATTCCAATAGATGTACAATCTTCACAAACAACGCCATGTTTTTATCTTGCATACTACATAAACAAAATAAAAAGCATCAATAATCGCCTTTGAAGGCGTGAAGTGAATGCTCTACGCTATGAAGAGGGCCATAAAGATAACGGCCAGAAACCCAAGAAATGCCCCCAAAAGGCAATGAAACAAAAAGTGTTCCTCGTTTCGCGTCTCGCAAGATGCGCGGGCGCATTGCTCTAGCTATTCGGATCCCGGCCGATTTCGTGACTGTCTGTCATAACCGCAGGTTCTTTAACTGCATGCAACTTATTTTGCTCTATTCAGACACTTCGAAACTGGTTCTCAAAATGATGCTTTTTTTTGTTGTTTTTGGTCCGGCAATCATCATTTTCGGGCGAACAGCCGGCGTGCCTAAAAGCTAGGTAGAGACGATGTTTTAGTCGTTTTGTTCAATTGTTTTTCGTTTAGATTATTTTTTTATTACCTTTGCGTCAGAGACGAGTTCTTTTATGATTGATCTGACACATTAAGGAAGTCCGAGGTACATTTTAAACCCGACTTGAATAGTTAGATACCTAACCATATTGAAATGAAAATATTTCTGATACATTGACAGACAGCGTCGCTTCATTGTTCTGATGTATAGAATTAAATCTTAATTAAGAAACAATAGGTGTGTTACTAATAGCTATTTCGGTTCCTAATAGAAATTTCAGACATGAAACAAAACATGTTTACAATAAACAAAAAAAAAACTAAACACATTGTTCATACTTACACGTATTTTTAAACAGCTCAACAACAGGTTTTGACTATAACCTAAGCTCATAGGGTCCCACGGTGTAACCATGGCCAACATTAGCATTAAGTGTATTTTCTTGTAACTATAAATATTCTTCAAAAGGATGGCAAACAACTTCCTTCGTGTTGTAGTGTTGGTTTACTCTTTTGACCCGTTTTAACCTTTATGCTCGGCTGCCCAAGGACATCTTCTTAGCACATTTATTCAAAGGTATAAAGCATAACATTAGGCGTACTGACGTCAGTCTATTCCCTTATGTGACAACATATTTGAAGTATAATTGATTAGGTAAATCGGTAAAGGTAAATATGTAGTTATTTAAATGATGTTTGTGTGAATAATTAAGTACTTAGGTAAGTAGCTATGTATAAGTTTGTATAAGATGGTGTTTGACTGTTATTGCTTTAAAAAAATCGACCAGGCAAATGGGCGGATTGCTCGGGTCCAAAACGAGGTAAAGAACCGCCTAAGTTCTGGAAAACATACGTAGATACTCTTAAGCAACAGGGATAAAAATAGGAGCATTAATAGTAATTTGGTTGTGGAACTCTGTATATTTATTATAGATATCAGTAGTGTGTATAAATATGTAAAAGTTTGGGTCATGATGAGAAACTTTTGTTTTTATTAAAGCATCTCCAAACACGTAGTCGGTAAAAGCCGAAATCTTGATGCATCATTCAGTTTTTTGAGACTTCGCGATTCGAGTCCAATTTCACCGCCAAGAACTTTATACAGAGTGTCCGAAAAATCGACGTCGTAACCAGTAATTTATCAAAAAATCAGTATAAAAATAGCATGGTAACCTGTACTATACAAATCTTGCCTTCTTAAAACTAAAAATAATATCTAGAATTGTATCTGCGTAATTAAAAATATATTTACTTATATCTATTTAACTTAAATTTTTAAACCTTGTATCATGGCGCGATATTAATGAAAGATAAGTATTCGGCTTACCTCTGTTGTTTGTTTAAACATTTAACACCTAAAATGCCAATGGGTGCGTGTGTGCCTATACCGTATATTATGACACATGAAACGAGTGATTTTGTTAATGGTATTCGACATAGAATACAATGTTTATATTGTCCCAAGCTTATCTGGGATGTAAATTGAATGCATCAGTGGCCATACTTCCTATCGTGTCGTAGAAGCCAACTGTCCAGTGTGGACATTGCCGACTGTCCAGTGTGGACGTGTGGTATTTAGGTTTATTCAGGCTATGAGCTAGTAACTTTTAACTAAAAGTTCATATTGACATTCTTAACTCCTTATTGTGCTAAATGTGGCCAGAGTTTTTGTAACCCTCTAGTTCTGTCCACCCCCTTTTAAGGATGAAGCACGTAATGATAACATAACACCCTGACGTTTTACGGGACATGCCGTATATACACACAGAATTCGCAGCGAAATCTGCCGCGCTCGTTCGTGTAGAAAGTAACACGTGGGCACAGCCAGACGGACGCACACCACTCCGCTAATTATGGCACATATCTCGTTTACCATGTTTTCGCTTTGTGTCTACCTATGTCACTTTAATGACTATATTTTGTGACATGAAATTTGTGACATGCGATTCCAAAAAAGAAGTCTTTCTCAATTCGATCTTGTATATTGCTTTTTAAGTTTGTTCGCAGATAATTATGTCGTTTATGGATCGATTTTTATGTTTTTTTTTTTTGGTTGAAAGAATATAATTCCATGGTGGTTCTATGATAAGGAAATCAGTGTATGATGATAAATCGAGGGAAGCCTTGGAAATTTGTATGGACTGACAGCAAATACTGGCTGAAGTCGGTTAAGATTCGGTCTTTAAGATGTTATTGTTTATTTTATTATAAACCGTTTGTAGAGAATGCAATCAGGTTTTGTAATTTTGATAATGCATTATATAAACGTTTTTATTAAAGTAATGATAATGTGTACAGTTTTAAGCGAAAGTAGTTAGTAGGTAAGTACCTACAGTATTTCCATACTTGTAACATACCTGGCAGTCTCTGCGGTTTTCAACACAATCATATACAAATTTTCCAATTTAAACTAGTAATGAACTCACATACCAATATTATGAACGGTAAAGTTTGGATGGACGTTTAGATGTTTGTAACTCTTTCACGTAAATATTATTAAACGAATTTCAATGAAACTTTTGCTTATTAGCCGTGTGGTGACGGCGAATAGAATACATATGTCACCACCCCAGCCCAACTTTTCCCG
>SJJU01002115.1:0-14174 GCA_012932125.1 Conopomorpha cramerella | reverse complement strand
GTACTTGCTTTAGCAAGTGCCTCTGCCTACCCCTCTTTGGGATTAAAGGCGTGAAGTGTATTTTTTTTTATAATTTCAGTATCACGTGACACGTGACAGAACCGGCGATATAGAGAGTGAGGCACCATACTAGCGGCGTAGCGATATCAGATTTCGAGTTTTCTTTTTGCTAAATTGTACAATGTGCCGTGTCATTTTAGAACGACTACACGATAACTTGAAAATATTCAGGGTTACTGGTTAAGTCGACCTATCCCCGCTAAAGGATAGTAGGTATTAGAGAAAAAGCCAGAAACGGGTTAAGTTTAGGCTTGGGGGTCCTGTTATAAAATCGGTCAGAAATGATGACCTTTAGCCTTTAGCGGGGATAGGTTGACTTAATAACCAGTAACCCTGTATATTTTGTCCAATGATTGTTTTATATAAACCTCCTACTAGCTGATAGTTTGCCTAAAATGTTATAAAATTCAGTCCAGGTTTCGGAAGCAGTTTGGTTACAAACAATACGTTTATTACTTACCTAAAATTTATTATATAATTCACATCTGTCATCCCAGATGTTCATTATGAATATTAATTTCAAAAACAACTACACGTTATACCTATATTTAACATTTTCGCTCGTAATTCTATATTCAGGTTATCTGATATTCAATCTCTACGTACGACGCATATTCCCTAGAGCACTATTATGCATTTGAGCTTGTTTTACGCCATTTTGGCCTGTCGGTCGTCTACGGTCAGCAAGCATTCACCCGACAAGCTTATTCCGTGGAAATAGATGTCATAGTTGTTTGTACAACACACGTATTATGATCGGCATACAAATTGACATAGAAATTAGCTTTTCATATGTTTGATGCAGTACGTTTGCATAATATTATTTTCGATTGTGCATATGTGTGTGTGTGTTGTTGGGTTCGAAATCCAGGTTTAGCTAAATTGGCTTTTTAGTTGATAGTTTTAATTAACATCTGACACAAAATCTGCATCAGTAGTTACTAGCGGAATATATTGCATAAAATTATTTCTATATTAACTGTAAAGTGGTGATTAAATGCGCTCTCGACAGGCAAAACTAACGTCCTATTTTGCTGAACTGTGTTTAGGCCGAGTGCAGACGATCGACTTTTTGTCGGTCAGACGTAATGTCGCTCGCCCACGAAAGATTTTTTCGTCGCTGTATCGACGACATGGGAAAATCTGGAAAGGAATCGCCTCCCTTTTTTGGGATATCATTATCAGATCGTACCTAGTTTCCTTATCGTGGAATCACTCTTGGGATATTATCTTTCCTGAAAACAATCAAAATCGGTCTATAAACGAAGTAGTATTTATCTTTTTTGGAAGATTTTATTTCCCATGTTGTGCAAATCATCTACAGCGAAAAGAATGTTCGTCAGCGGGTGGTTTATTCCGATCTGTTACTCCAAAATAATTCTTCCTGGAGTAAAATTGATACAAAAAGAAATGCACCCAAGGTTGCATTATTTGTTTTTCCTTGCAGAATTTTTGCAATACTTACCATTTTAGATGGAGATTGTTGAACTAACGATCGTTACAATACAATTTTTTTTAATCACTACGAACAAGCGTTTGATCACCATCCTGCCTGATGTTAAGCAGCGATGTGGTCTACGATGGAGTACACTTGTTCAGAAGGTACCTATTCACCCGCGACTTGAAGATCTTCAGACTGTACTGCGCAGGAAACACAGACTCCGGCAAGTCGTTCCACATCCCGGCGGTTCGCACTATAAAAGTGGACGCAAACCGTTTGATTCGCGTAAATTGGTACAAAAATCGCCGTTATACATTCGAACCTCATATTATCATGTTATTCATAAACTAATCCTACAGTAACTTAGTGGTATGAATAGACCTCGTCAAGGTCACGCCACAGCTTCCTCACTATACTATTCTAGTGTCGGCGAACCTTATCCCTAAGGACCTCAGCCCTCCGCCTGCCACGTGTGCACTAGTTCAATAATACCAATAGTACCTATAAATAGTAAATAAGATATCTGTAACTCAGTTGTTGGATTACATTTTTTGTTACAGACGTAGGTCCGAATTCTACTGAGATGTAGTGTTCGGAACCTTTTTTGTTATCACATATTTACTTTTAATTTCATATTTGACATTTGTTTGTCTCTATACAGACTAACTTCAGGGTCATGATCTGGACTAATATTTTCTAGCTTAGAAAGTTATAGCGATTCCAACATTATAGTTATTTTAGTGACTGAGACATTTTGAAATTTGTTAAAATGTATCTTTTTTATCCAACATTGGCAACAAAATTTATGGTCACACAACAATTTATGACAAAAAAAAACGTTTGTTCGAGGAAACAAGTACCTTTACTAATGAAATCGCTATCATTTACTGAGTGAGAAAAACTAAGCCCCGATCATGACCCCGAAATCATCTTGTACATTTTACTTCTTTATTATTATATAGGTCGTCAAGTTGCGGGTAAATAGGTACCTAATGAACAAGTGTGCTCCATCGTAGACCACATCGCTGCTCAACATCAGGGAGGATAGTGGTCAAACGCTTGTTCATTGTGTATAAAAAAATGTGTCTCTAATACTGTCTCGCGACCGACACGCCTTTCTCTTAATATATTTGTACCCAAAATAATTAAACTAAATGATACATTTAGTTAAATTAGACCGCTTCATGTAGCAATAGGTCAAATTTATGCCATAGATAACGTTTCAAGATTTTAGAAACCTTTTTAGATTTTACTAAATTTATGAAAGTTGGAATCGTTATTTGTTAGATCGATGTAGTATATTCTATGACCTATTATCGATACCGTCAGATAGAGTTTGTGAAGCGCTTTCAGGATTAGTAACAAAATTTTCAATATGTTTTATAAAGTACTGATAACGACCACTTACATACATACATACACTTCACGCCTTTCTCCCAGAGGGGTAGGCAGAGACTACAGATCTCCATTTGTCACGATCCTGACATACCCCTTTCGCTTCATCTACATTCATACATCTTTTCATACATGACCTCCGGTTTCGAGTACTTTTCACGCCACCTTCGGTCAGGACATCACCAATCTGGTCTTTATATGTCCTTCTGGGGCGACCTCTACTCACCCGGCCCATTACATCACCCATATAAATCTCTTTCGTCAATCGACTTTCATCCATTCTCTCCATATGCCCAAACCACCGAAGCATGCCCTTTTCAATCTTGGTCACTACGTCTTCCTTCAAACCGCAACTTTCCCTTATCACACTATTCCTTATCCTGTCATTCAATGTCACGCCTTTCATGCTCCGCAATGACCGCATTTCTACGGCATTGACTTTACTTTTATGCTTCTTCTGCCATACCCAACTTTCACTCCCGTACATTAAGGTAGGTGCCAGTACAGCGTCATGGACAGCCAATCTTGCCTTTTTCGACATGAATTGGCTCTCCATAACACTGCGAAGGGCACCGTTAACCTTATTACCCGCACTCACTCTTCTTTCAATATCTTTGTCAAACTTTCCATCACTTATCGTGTGAGAACATCGGAAAGTGTCGATTCCTTGTTCCTTGGAGCTTGGAGTATGATGTTTTCCGACCAGTGACTGGTGCCAGTGACTAGTTCATAATGATAGTGTCCAACCTGTATAAAGTCACCGATCTAACGACTGACAGCGACCCATGTTGCTTAACATCAAGGATCGAGAACGAAAAGGTTTATTGGCCACGAGCCTGGCTATTTATCATCGATTACAACTTACATTTATTTTTAATATTTTACAACAACACACATCGACTTCATCCTATGTTAAGTAGCTAAAGCATTTGTGTTATGGAATTCAGACAACGAAGTATACTTAAATACATTTTTTTCTCTTTTAAATACATACTTATAAAAATAAAACACCTAGATACATCCAACAAGTACTTAAAAGTTCATCACCTAAGTACCTGTCAGACCGGTGGGAATCGAACCTATACGGAATAGAGGCAGACATGCTAACCGCTACATCGAAATTGAAGCATGTCTCCAAAAAAATTGTTCGCCAGATTAAGTATAATGAACCTGAGCTTAATTGCCTTCATCATCATGTCATCCCACTAAAATCCAATGCTGGGGAAAGGCATTCATGTATTTATGAATTAAAATTTATTTATGATCTTGCCTGACTCCTTATCCTGATTTAGGATTAAAGTCGTGGAAGTATATTTCTTTTGTAAGAACTCGTGTAATACGCCGTTAGGGTTGAATATTGTATAAAAGCCAGTAGCCGTGTCTGCCACTGTATCAAGATGTCTATAAATTCACCCTTTTATCATGGCCTCTTATTTTTCGGTGCTTCTCATATAATAACCCGGGCACCTTTATTCTCTTCCATTTTTCCCTCCTTCAGGAGAAATTTTATAGCTTTCTTGTTTGCTCCGAAAATAGAAATGTTATGGACTTGAGATACTTATTACACGTATAAATATCAAATATTTCCATTATACTTTACTGTAATTGTAACTTTGTGAATTGATTTCAAAAAAGCAACCACCTTTTGCTTAGTAATAAAGTTGTTGAAATCGAACTAAACCTTGCCTAAGTGATATACCTACCAAAGTCCACTGATTTATATTATAAGTTTAAAACGGGTATTCATCATCATCATCATCAGCCCATACTTGTCCACTGCTGGACATAGGCCTCTCCAATTGCATGCCACTATGATGTGTTTTCGGCGGGTATTACGCCACGAAGATTAACTATTAGAGGAATGTTTATCAACTTCCTTCATTGTTTGCCCGAAGATTCGACACAGTTACATTTTAGCGATGATAATACCTGTTTTAAACTTTTAATAAAATGTCAGTGCGCGTTTCTTTAAAAAATGATTCTACTCTTCTATGTTACAACGACTTTAAGACTTTTTAAGAGCGTCTCATTTTCTTGCCTTTACTTGCCTTGTCATGCAATAAAATTGTATCTGGTAATTTATTGCATCGTTTAAACTATAAAGTTTTTGCTACTTGACATCTAAAATCACGACAAATAGATGTTAATTATATTCAGTTATTACTCTCGAACGTTGTAGAAATTGATGCCGCCTATAGGTCTAAGTCCGGCGTCAAATCGAGTCGATATCCCATCGTCAGTATATATCGGATACCATGAAACCAAGCACACCCGGCTCAACCCTTATAATGTCCCTTTCAACACTGACCACTGACTTAGTTCCGGGAAAAAACCGTCTCGTGAGCATGAGCCCTTACAGCACGCGTCCTGAACTCGACTGAACAAATGATTACAAGTTATCTGAGCGGCATTAATAAGTGTATATTATGATAAACTAACTGACCCTGTCAACGTTTTGCCAATAAAAATAAATAAAATAAATACACTTCACGCCTTAAATCCCCAACTTGCTAAAGCAAATACCCACGGTTCACCAAGCGTATTTAACCCAACGTGACAGGGGGTCAGCCTATCGCCGTTATAGGGTTCACACATCTTGTGGTGTGCGGGTTCCATCACGATGTTGTCCTTCACCGTACGAGCGTTGCATTGCGTACATAGGCTCTGAAAAAGAGTCTGTTTTGCCAATATACATTATTAACAGCGTTTCTCGGTTATTCTATGCATAAAAACCTTCATCAACAATCACTTTATCTACTAAAGAAAACCGCGTAAAACTCCGTTGCGTAGTTTTCAAGATTTACGGACAGACAGCGGGAGGCGACTTTGTTCTAAACAATCAATCAATGATACTGCAAGCGTTGTCACATCAATATCATAAAGGTATAATTTGTGAGCCTGACTCACGGAATGTGACGTCATTGCGCAGAATACAGTGTCGGTTTATGCATCTATTTTGCAAGGACTCGTTAGCTCAGCAGGTTAGAGCGCCGATATATCTCAATGGTTTCCATCGGAGGGGGGAGGTTCGAATCCTTCACGGGTCAAATTTGTTTTTTTTGTTGTACCCCTATTTACTTTTTATTTAGTCACATTACAATAATTTGTCCATATAGATTAAATTATTTCCCATGATCATGAAATCACACGTGAACTGGTACTGGCTTGAATTCGTATTTTTTTTTTGTTGCGTTTAGTATTGACGAGAAAATCAGAAAATGTATAGAAGTACTTTATGTCATGAATGAATTATCTTCTATATACAATGTATTGATATAAAAATGTATTCAAATGTATTGATGTTCGTTAGTCTCGCTAAAACTCGAGAATGGCTGGACCGATTTCGCTAATTTTGATCTTGAATTACACGGGAAAGGCCAGGGAAGGTTTAAAAGGTGTATTTAATCTTCCTACGGCAAAATTAATGTTTACCGGGACAGCTAGTAAGTTAATAAAAATCTCTATCTGAAATATTTTTTCACTTTTATACAAATTCTTAATCAATATTCATAGTTAAGTCAAGACTGGACAGTTACGATACAAATTATTAACAGTTATTGTATTTACTTGTGTTAATAAAATGAACGATTTCATTTAATAATAATGGAAAGATTTCATTAGTGAGATCTTAAACGATTGCCTACGAGGAAAACGGGGTCAAATAGGATGAAAAAGAATAGAAGAAACAATGGCTCCATTTATAAATTAATTACATACAATAGAGTCTGTCCGTCTGACTTTGATAGCGTTGTTATAGTGATACTATTTGATTGAATCTACTTTCACTTAGCAGATGTTTCAAGTTTATTGTACGGATACCCTTGTAAATTAAGTTAGGAGGAAGTTAGCTTGTAAATAAAGTCAATACTAAAATGATACCATATTATTCTATTGTATTGTAATAGGTGATCCTTTTTGTTCTTTTTATTTTTATACATGTAATTACTTGTGCAATATTCGATTGTGTATTTGCTTAACATTTTTTTTTAAATTGTAAATTTTAATTATCATGTCTATTTTTGTGATTGTTGTGCATATCTGTAATAGGTACCCCTATTCACCTGATTTATAAAATCAGTGTTCAGTTCGTATGTTTTTACATGCTTGTATTAATGAATGATTTGTGTATACTCTGTAGATGTGCCTTAAATAAAAAAAAAAAGTTACGAGTTCAAGGTTATTTCGCACAAACAATTTGACTGAAATATTGGGAAACCAATAAACGATAGGCTGAAAAATAACGTAAATTAAAGATGTTTTAGGGATAAGAACGGCAAGGCGGTCCGATGATTATGCTGAAGTTGAATGCGAGAAGCTGGAAACAGCTGATCACAGTGGCGTGCAATTGGACAGGCCTATGCCCAGTAGTGGAAATATGGGCTGATGATGATGATGACAGGGATAATGATAATTATTATTGAGTCTGTGGCACTCCCGTGACAGCACTTAGAATAAATTGCCTAAAAAGGCTTCTTCACGTAAGACTCATGACCACGACCCATACTGAACTTTAACTAAACCCGTGAACTCTACCAGAGACATCTAATAATGATAAATGACGTCCACTCACGTACAAAGTCTTATAAAAAGCAGTCATCCTCAACACTTCGAATAGTTCGCAAAATGTTTGTTAAAATTTTTGTTTCCCTAAATTCCACCACACTATTGTTTGGCCACAATGCCGCAGTGGTGATCATTCCTTATCTCCCTAATGGCAAGACAATATATTTTAAAATAATAATAATCTCCCGAAAAAAATCACACGCAGGGCTTTACTAAAAATGGCGGAATTGCTATTTCCAAGATACACAAAGCTCAACTTAACTTGTCAGTTATATGTCAAATACGGAATAAACAGTTCAAGTGGACCTGTAATAACCGTTGTCTAAGTGACAATGCGTTTATTGGTAAGGGGAATGTCTATAAAATTGGACCTCAAACTAGAATACCATGTACCATGGATACCAGAGTCTGCTATGCTCACAAAAATAATGCTCACCACAACCCGACTCACTTTACAATCAGACTCAATCATCCCAACTCATCGATTGCAAGTCAACTTTTTATTTATTCAGAGACCAGCCCTACCTGCCTCTCGGCGTACGTTCCACTTTTTGAAGACGTGCGCCTCTACTTGCTTTTGCCTCTTTTCAACGCACACGTTTTCTTGACTCCATACAAATTATGCTTGTCCATCCCTGTTGTGTGCCAACTCTCCCCCTTCTGGGGCATGACAACCACATTACTGAGACTCCCGTCGGGTCCTCGTCGCGTCTTCAGTCGTCGCGTAAACAGGCTTCATGGGTTGCATGGGGTGCTGTATGGCACCGATTAGCAAACGCACGCATGCGTTCAATGTTCCCTCGATTGCTTACCAGGACCCTACTTATATTGGCCCTGGCTCGGTCAGCTGCAAGTCAACTGTTCCAACTACGAATCCATAACACCATTTTTTTTTCGCCTGAGCTGAATACTTTATTGAGCAGATATTGTTGTAAACATCTGAGCCGTAGTAAATAATAATATCTACCACCCACTCGCAGCACCTTGTAGATATCCACATACATTATTTACAACATTAGGTATTTCCTTACCTACGTGATACGGGCAAACAAGATAATATAAGAATCCCAAAAGGGTCGGTCAAAAAAAAAATGTTCAGACGTAAACAAGGAGCGAGTAGAGCAAATTGTCTCATATTATTGTGTTAACACTTTGCGGATAGTAATCGGCTAGAAACGTCATAACAATAAAGCTTCTTTGTGCTTGGACCATTGTCCGCGAAAATGTTATCCCTGGCCCACATCCGGCTTGCGATGATGAAATAACGGTGGTTTTTTATTTTGATTTCCTATTTATATGAAAGTAGCTGACCCGGCAAACGTTGTTTTTCGAATATACATTATTAAGTCTCTCTGTTATTATAATATGGAAGTATAATACATCTATCTTCCGCAAGAATCACTCTACATATTAAAGAAAACCGCATCAAAATCCATAGCGAATATCTAAGCACACATAGGGAAAGACAGCGGAAAGTGACTTTGGTTTTCACGTGCTACATGTACCCCGATGGAATTGTCCGCTGTTTATATCCCGTTCCCGTGGAAAATTCTGGATGAAATACAGCATACGTGTTATTTCGATATCTAAGTTTATTGTTGTCAAGTTTCAACGAGATCCGTCCAGAAGTTTTTACGTGAAAAAGTAATAAACACCCAAACATCCATCCAAACTTTCGCATTAATAATATTAGTAGTTAGAATAGTTGATAATCCACGAAGCCAGAATACGTATCTGAAGGTTATGTTGACCTCAGTAGCACGTGTACATATATTGAGAAATACAATATCCATCGATATAACATTTAGGCAATACCAGTCAGTTATGAATAGCAATTGAAACTTGTAGGTGGGTTCACTAATCCTGAATATCAGGCGTTTCTTGGTCGACATTTCACTAGCTACCTCAATTTCATAACGGCAAAGCTACTGGATGGTAATACGAGTGATTGATTGCAACCTATGTACCTAAGTAACAGCCGACTTTGAGATGAGGTGCAACGTGGTTTCCATTTCGGGGAAAGAGTTTTCTTGCTTTACCGATATTGCGTCGCCGTTGGATCGGAAAGTAGGTAGTTTTGGGGAAATGGCAACGCAGGGAATATGGGTATTTCGAGCTTCAGCTACTGGCAACCTGTTTCACGCTCTCCTCGATCAAACCACTGATGCAAATGGACGCATATCGAGTCACGAATGTTATGTTTAGGTAGAGCACAGTCTCCGTAAAGTCGTGAAAAATTCAACGGATTTTGTACCTGATAATGCAACCACATAAATTAAGTAGTAAGTAAGTTTTTACTGTAAACAGTGTCTTTTTATGTGTGTTCTTAGACAATTTGATCGTTCATAATAATATCAAGAACCTATTTTGATAATGTTTTTTTTTTTCGTTCTTTTTTTGTTGTAAATGAGTTATGCCCCGGGTGGTTCATATAAGGAAACCAGCAGGATATAATGATGGCATTCTAGAGAATATGATGGTATTGACAGTCGATCTAAGCGTTTGTAAAAATGTTCACTAGGAATTTTTATTTTTTTACGTTTTTGTTGTTGAATACCATTTCGTGTGTAGGTATGATTATTTAGTTCAGGCGCTTTCAAAAACCCAGAAATAAGGTACTCGCCCTTACTCAAACGTGACAGTCGACGGGTTAATCGTCCTAATTGTATTCACACGTCATTTGATATGTGAATTTCTTCACAATGCACATACACACTGCAAATCATACTGGGCTCTGACGTCATCGTACTAGACTGAAACGTCTCCTACCTTAATATTGGAAAGGGCAAGCAATTGCATAGAATTACATTTATTTTTCTTATTAACTTTTTCAATAAAATGTTACGAGCGCTATCTGTCTTTCAATTATGACGACAAGAAGTATGGTTGAGGAACGTAGCATGCACCACAATTCCAAGGAATCAGTACGTTTGTAGGACGTACAATCTTGTACACTGTTTAATTAAAGATAATTGTTTCTGTGCATCTATAAATTGTGATTACATTCATAGGGCTTTACACTCTATTCCAACAGCAATATCTTCTGGGTATAAGTCACACTATGTGTATCAATTAGGAGTGAAACCTTCTAAGGCTGATTACTTCCAAGAAAGCATCTGGTGTAACATAGTACATTAAACTGTAATACCAGTGCACGGGGTCGTTACAGTAGGGCAATCCTCTTCATCTGTTGGTATAAGTTAGTATCTTAGTCACTAAATACTAACAACTTAGTCATAAAATTGCATGCTGCTGCTGTCACGCCATCTATCTATGTAAAAAATAATACGAAATCATGTGTTTTTACAATATTTCTATTTCTACCTCTGTCTTTATCTATGTCTCTCTGTCTGTATTTGTATTTTTTAAATGTTGATGTTCCACACGGACATATACCTTTACCTATTAAGAAGAAAGACATGCTTGGCTGACATTTTGACGAGCTCGTTGGTGTAGTGGTCAGTATGCTTGCCTTTATTCCGTAGGATCGTGGGTTCGATTTCTATCGCTGACAGGTATTTAGGTGATGAGCTTTTTAGTATTTGTTGGATGTGTCTGTAAAAGTAAAAAAAATGTATTTAAGCAAGTCGTCAGTAGGTGGAGTTTTGGCAAACAACACCCAAATCCTATCTACTCATAGACCATACTCTGGAGACGAGCGCGTCTACGTTTTTTGTGCTGGTTGCTCAGCCCAGTTCTGAATATACTGAACACTGGTTTTTCCTTTCCTTCCAACAGCTGGCCAGGTCAAACCAGAGCCAGGTTGTGCTGACGCGGGTGACCTTCGGCCTGTCTGGGAACTTCAGCTGCGAGGTGACAGCTGACGCGCCGTCTTTTGCTACTTCCATCGTATCCAGCATCATGGATGTTGTGGGTAAGTGCCTTTGATCTTATGTTTTTTTTTCGAAAAGTTGAATATTTTAATCTTTTGAATTAAAGATTGCTCGAGATCACGATTTTAGTTTTCAGAAGTAGTATCTCCTTCAAATTACTTCGGTATAAAAAATCTAGCCCATATTGTTTACTCACACGAAAACTTTAAAGAAAAAAAGGAAAACTGAAGTTCAAATTCTTAAAAATAGATATTCTTATCATAGTGCTCCATAATCCCCAATGGGATAGAGATAACTTTTGGAGTAGTTTACTCGAAAGTTCAAATACTAGTTAAGAATAATAAAGTACAACAGGCGGACTTAATATTAATAGTCTCTACCAGTTATTAACCCCACAACATGGAATAAAATGTTGAGATCAGTATTATTACAGTAACAAAAGTAAAAAAAAAAAAACTAAATACCCATATCAATAGATGGACATTGTATGCCTAGTATGCCACTTTTGTGTCTGAAAATCTGTGTTATGGACAAAATGTTGAGATTATCGGTGATAGGTTACCAACCCACTCAGTGTCGTAACACTAAGTCATCATTTAGGCCGTGTATTGTACAAAATTCACCGGGAAACATTCCTTTTACGCCGAAAACCAGCACAGAAAACATTACCCACATATTACAATACAGAAATGCGACATAATCCGTCCAGAGAAAAGAGTAACCGAAAAGCCGACAAAACTCAAATGTTTGCCCTTTGACCCGGACAAATCTCACTTTAGCCGCATTGTCTCGGGTCAGGGGAGACATCCGGGGCGCAGAGTGACATTACAGGAGGGATCAGCGTGGGAATCCCAACAAATACTTTGTTTGATACTTTGCTTTGACGCTTTTTTTTTGGCGAATTCGATGAAGATATGCTTTGACTGTTAATGGAAACGTACTTTTTGAAATCCCAAATCGCGGCGAAAAGACGTTAAGGAAAAGCATCCATCATTCATTTCATCTCAGGTTTTTAAACTGACATATGAAGTGACAGAAGTCGTATATCTACGGGTGTCCTTGCTTTGTTTCCCTTCGCTGTACAAGCGTTGATATTACAGTATTTAAAAAATGAAAGGGACTTAAAACTAAAACTCGTATGGGTTATATAACAAGAGTAACAAATTCTAGGGTAAATTATTTGGACTCCTTTCCTTCTGACAATACTTCAAATACGTGTTTTGAGATTTTTTTAAACACAGTGGACTCGTTTGACCACCCTACTGTGTGTACTTATGAACCCGTGACTAGAATACCTTCAGACTGTGCTGTTCAAGAAATACAGACTCCGGTAAGTCATTCCACAACCTGATAGTTCGCACTATGAAAGTAGACCTTTTTTATAACTATGAACAAGCGTTTGACCACTATTTGGTCCATACCTTTGGTACATACAATGACGTTTTGCCGTTCTCCTGGTTGTCCTATTGTAGAAGCGCGATGGGGCTATTAGGCAATGCAACTCTATAGCACACTCGCCGAAAAATATTCGATATAAGACAGATAGGCTCGTAACCTTGCGGCGATGCTCTAGACTTTGTAGCCGAGAATCAAACAGCCTATGAAGTTGCGTTTAAAGCAAAACATAACTAAACGTTAAACTCATATTGCAATCTTTTCGTGCTGTCAACTATAGTAATATTCAAATTACCTTGTGCTTGTATACATTTTACTAGGGAAAACACTTTTATTCTAATCTATTTTGAACGTTTAATTCGATATCTGAAAATGTTGCATCTCAAAGATTAAGCCCCAGTTGCAGGACTCACGTGAATACGATGCCAAACACATGTATATATGTAACCTTCGCCGTAGTCGGGATAAAAACGAGACCAACCCTGTACCGTACATGTATTGAGCCGGATTCCTATTGCAAGGTTGTGTTACAACTGAGCTGGGAGGCGTATATTGAAGAGTAGATAGTATTTTGTAAAGGTAATAGGTATTAGTGGCGAAGCTAGGAGGTAAGCCGGTAGTGAAAAATAGGCACTTAACCATTGCTTATTATTATTATGAAAGAGTTCGATGCCTTTTTAAAAAAAAATAAATAAAAATAATAAATACACTTCACGCCTTTAATTCCAAAGAGGGGTAGGCAGAGGCACTTGCTAAAACAAGTACCCACGGTTCACCAAGCGTATTTAACCCAACGTGACAGGGGGTGAGCCCATCGCCGTGCCTTTTTTTCTTGATTACAAATTTAGTATATTATTAAAATCAGCGTTGTACTGGTGCTGGTGTTATGGATTTGTTTACATTTTTGTATCAAAGAAAAATCAATGTGTGTGTCCAATACGACTGTGTTCATGAGGTCATCTTAGAAAGTGTCCAATGAGGTCAAATTTACATTTAGTGAAAGTAGCTAATCTCATCTGGATCCCGTATTCTTATTGAGATTAAGATGTAATCATCATTTTCCTGCCCTACCCCACTAGGCGGGGTCGGCGCAACATGTTTCTTTTCGCCATTCATCTCTATCATTCGTCATCTCTGCAGTTACACCTTTCAAGCACATATCATTTTTCACACAGTCCATCCATACCTTCTTTGGTCTCCCTCTTCCCTTGTATCCTTCCACATTCATACTCATCACTTTCCTTGTTACATGGTTTTCGTCCCTCCAAGATTTAATGTGAATATTTATTTCTCTTTCCCTCAGTACTGCCGAAGAACCTGCCCCAAGTGCTGACGAGCCAACACTATTATCAGCTCGGTGACATGCTGCTGGCTAATTGCTCGTCTGGACCTTCGCGGCCAGCAGCCGAGCTCGACTTTTACATCAACGACCAACTTGTAAGTGTATTTTAGTTTTAAAACTCTCCGAAGGTGGCGTGAAAAGTACT